>JAPMOR010078898.1:88834-103251 GCA_026543865.1 Argiope aurantia
AGTGGAAGCAGAAACCTTGAGATTTCATAGGGCGTCTGCTTAAAATCTATACGTGCTAATTTTCAAGATCTGTAAAATTGACTTGTTACAGCAATGAATTCAATAAGGAGCAAGATCGATTTGTTACAGCAATAAAAAGCAAGATCGATTTGTTACAACAATGAATTTCATAAAGAGCAAGATCGATTTGATACAGCAATGAATTTAGTAAAAAGCCACCTCATCATAAATAGATTTACACTTGATACAAGAAAACATTTACTTTTGACGTGTGTCATTCATTACAAATTAATATTTTAAATCTGTCATTTCATTTTGAATAAATTTGTAGTGGTATAAGTATTGATATCTGAGAGTTTAAAAAAATGAGTTTCAGCATCAAGTGCCTTTCTCCTTGTTGTGAAGAGATTTAAAACCGAAAGATGTGTCTGCCACTTGTCATATATATTTCAATCAGAATGCTAATCTTGTGAATAATCTTATTGAAGGTATTTTGAATAATCTTAGTAGTAAAGTTAGATATTTAACAATTGAATTGATAATTAAATGTCTAGCAATTTATGATTTTTAATTTTGATAGAAGAAAATATGTAATTAATTAATAATTTGAAAGGAGCAAAATAAAGAAAAATTCGATTCAGCTCTAAAATGGAATGGAAATAACGATTAATAAGAACTCTAAGGGGATTTCACTTATATTGTTAATTTCATTTTTTTATTCAGAAAGTAAAAGCTTTATAATTTTCTAGGCTTCGTGGGAAACGGAATCCATTCGTTTCGATCTCAGCAAGTGGCCATCTAAAGGAGCAATTACATTTCGAAATTACAAGATGAGGTACAGGACAGGAATGGAACTTGTGCTCCAAGGTATTAATGTGGACATCCTTCCAGGCCAAAAGGTGACAGTGAACTGCCTTCTCCTTTTAAATCTTATCATTCTCAGTTATAATAACGTATACAATTTTGTGATTGTGCCATTTGTGTTTGAATAATATTGTTGCGAATCGTTAAAATTAATTTCCTGCCATGTGAATCTCCTTCCTAAAAAGAGAAATTTACAGGAATTCTTAATGGATGTTGAATAGATGCCAGATGAGTGGCCACAAAATTGGGGAGTTTGCGAAGGTTCTAGAAATTCTCAAAACTATTGCACTATATTGTTGCGAAATTTTCTTTACCGGGGTTCGTTTGGATAGTGGGAGTGATATGATGTAAAGAACGCTCAATAATCAGGCAGAAGTAGAATAAAAACAACGACGTTTATTTACACGAAGACACACAGGACAGCACAAAAGCGTCAACTATATACAGCACAGAAGACGATTATCTTCACCCGAGACGTGTAGCATACAACAGCAGCACACAACCAGAATCTACTGCAGACAGTAGCGTATAGCTCAGTTCAGCACGAGCTTGACTCAGTCGCTTCCGACTACTCCGTCTTCTACTTCTCCGACTCTGACTCGGATTACTGACTTCTACCTTCGCTGCTCTCGAACTCGAACTACTGGCTTTTCCGCTCCGTCTTCGGACTACTCCGTCGTCTCGACTATTGGCTTGGACCCCGTCTGGCAGCTGCAGCCCCTTTTATAGGTCTCAGGACGCGGGGCTAGAAGCCTCTCAACCAATCAGGAACGTTCGAGGCATATCTCGGTTCCTACTGGACGGATCGGGAAAATTCTCGAAGTTTCGGGTATTATCTATTTTGGCGCCAACGTCGCCAAATTCGTCGCCAAGTCGCCAAGTTTGTCGCCAAGCTCAGAGACCTCCGATGTGACACACGGACCCTTTCCATTACCGATGACTGTAAAACTTTCTTTCCGATGATGGATCAAACTATGCTGGGAAGCTGAATTGCTGGTTTGTAACAATATTTATTGGGTATGGAGGTTTAGAGATTTGTCTAGAGAATTTTTTAGAACATGTTTTGTAAAAAAACCTATCTAAACTCTAGAATCTGAAGCGAAGTCATTCTCTCTTTGGATTCAAATTCGCAGAGCATATAATGTGATCTAAGAAGTGTCATTGGAAGATGTGAGCGCTAAAGTGCATTGCCGTTTATTTAATTCGAGATTTACTGCGTGCTTTAATTATTAGTATCTACAAATTCCTTCCTTGTGTACAACTTGATTGTGCATTTGTTTCCCGTGCTCCGTGTATTTTTGAAATATTCACAAAATAAAGTGTCGTTTTCCATCACACAGTTTGTCAGTTTTGATTTGTTTGGGATTTTCTGGTGCAAAAGCCATGATGTTGACCATACTGCATAGGTAAAATTATATCATTTTCAAACAGTCATCGAAGAGAATATGAGGAGAAATTCTAAAATGTAATAAAGATTCAAATAAATGGATAGAATTTTATGGACTTTAAAAATCTATCTTATCTTTAAAAACTTATCTTATCAAGCAAGAAAGATAATGGAGTGCGAGACTTTTGAAAAAAACCTGTAAATGCTGGGCATTGAAATTTGGACACTCTGACAATTATATGTTGGACAGACATTTGACAATGACATCTCGAACACAGTGGTGGTTGCTCACCTAGCAACAAATGAACATGGGTGAATCTAGTGCGTCCAATGAGTAAACGAGTTAAAACAGTGTATGTTTTTCTGTTCGCTAATGTTCGCCCAAGGTTTCACATGGGGTTTGATAACATGGAGTTTGTTATTTGTGTCCTGGTCCCACTGTGTCTACCATTTAGAATAAAGAAACATTTCAATGTTTTTTGTTTTTTTTGATTCGCTCACACATACACAGCTTGTCGAACTTCGTCGTACACTTGCAAAACGATTTCCGTAATAGTGCATTATATATCTCAACATTTTTATTATTTTGTGGAACAAAGTTTTTGTCATCCTTTACTGTATAAAGAGCAAGTAATTTACATTTTATAACAAAGCTTCATATGAAGCATTTTTTAATGATCTTTTTCGCAATATTTTTCTGTAAAACATTACCTGAATATAAATAAAGGAAAATTTTTCTCGAGTGTAACTTATAATGTGGTTAATGATATTTCTGAATTATTTGTATCGCCAATTCAATTGAAACATTACTCACATGTGAAATTACTTGTATTGAGGATGATCAAATTTTGAAAGTTATATTTTAATATATTCCTCCAACAGCATCCATAACATAACAATTTTTCATAAAGCAGCCACCATCTTTGAAATATAATTCATTATTGACGGTCTGACCTTGAAAGTGTCAAATTTTCGACGACCAATCCTTATTATCTACTTGATACGAATCCATCTTTAAGATCCTCATGGTGCGCCTTATATCCGAATCGTAGTTCTCAGATTTGACAGAAGAGTGCCAAAATTTATTCAGTATTGGTGCTATTGATTTGACAAATTTTAAACAACGTTCCTCTCCATTACGTCCAAGGTGCTCTTGCTGACTGCAGCACTCATTGAGCACCGGAACCCCACTGTAAAAAAAAAAAAAAAAAAAAAAAAAAACTAACGATTTTAATCAGTTGGCATATTGAGACTGCAAGTTTACGATTGTTCAAGCACAACATTGTGTCGTCACTTGTTAACGCTTAAAAAACCAGCCTAGAACTTTGCTTTTTATCTACGTACACTTATTTATTGCATTAAAGTGAAGAAAAGAATAAACTTATAAAGCAAGCAATGATAATTTCAACTGACTGTTTTGTACTTTATTTTATAAGAATTTTAAGGAAATTTCTATAAAAAAAAGTTTAAATATCGTGAATACAATGAGAAAAATTAAAGACAGTTTGTTAATAATGGGTAGTGTAGCGAGAATTATTTCCGTTCGCCAGAACTGGAATGCATCCTCAAATAGATAACCGAACTCTGCCTTTGGCGAGTAGGCGAACATTGACTGGCAACCCCTCACAACGGAAAACGAACTTTTCAAGATTTCTTCAGTCGGTTTGTGATTCCCTTGAGTGCATGCAGTTATCCAATGCCTACTTTCTGGTTGTAATTGTTTTATAGTATTGATAAATTAAATTTTGTTATTAATATTAATTGAACTATTTCCAATAGAATTTCTTATATTGCTTATTGCTTCGCAGGTTGGAGTGGTTGGCAGAACTGGAGCAGGCAAAAGTTCGTTAGCTCTTGCACTTTTCCGTATCGTAGAGCCAACCGAAGGCACCATTTTTATAGATGGCGTCGACACTACAGTGCTTGGACTTCATGATTTGCGTTCAAAAATTACGATAATTCCTCAAGTACAATTCAAGTTTTTGTAAAGTTTTATTGAATTTAGTAACACTTATAGAAATTTTACTTATTAGATAATGTATAAAAATATTAGATATTTTATTTATAAATAGAATATAAAATAAAAACTAATATATTAAATTTTACCTTATATTATTTTATATTATACAGGGGGTTATAATTAAAGTTCTACTATGAAATGGTCAAAAAAGGAATGTGAAAATGTAATCAAACGTAGTTCCTAGGAGGTCATGGGAATTTCTTTTCCTCCAAAAATAAAAATAAAAAACGCGGACTTGTAAAGTGCCATAAGTCGCAACAACAACTGTAATGTTTGCCTTTTAATTTAATAAGATTAGAGTTCCAGTACTGTTTTTGAACATATTTTCACAGTTTTGAATCGTTATCGGATAAGGTTGGATGCTGTCCTCTATTCTCTCCAGCTGAAAGACATTTTACTGTCGAAGTCAAGTTTTAGCATGCACTAAGCCCTATACAGTTGATCAAGAAAGTTTCTCCACATTTCAACTATCCGGTCACTAAACCAACCGGCCACTGAGGCCATTTTTCATTATTACACACTTTAAAAGAAAAATATGTTTTTGTTTTGTTTTGTTTTTTTCGGTATTCGCAAAATACGTAATGATTTTATTTATTGGGTTGTGCGGAAAGTAATTTCATTTTTCTCGACAGAGGATTTAATTGTATTTTTTTGCTCCCAACTTCACATTTAAGCCGTATAATTTTTATATGCTTTGCGAGTTCATATAGCAAGGCTTGTGTGTGAAAAATTCTAATTAATTCTACGTAGTAGTTTTTGGTTGGTGCCCTTTTAAATATGGAGAGCGATAAGTAGCATTTTCGACATATCTTACTGTTGTACTACAGAAAGGGTAAAAATGCTGTTCAAGCCAGAAAGAAAGGGACCGATGTGTATGGAGAAGGTGTGTTGACAGTACGCCAGTGCCAGAGCTGGTTCGCTAAATTTTTTAGACGGTAAAACCTTCACCTCAAATGAGGAGGTCAAAAACCACCTCGATCAGTTTTTTGGCAGCAAAGACCAAACATTTTATGAGCGTGGAATGATGCTACTACCAGAAAGATGGCAAAAGGTGTTGGACCAGAACGGCCAATATATAATTTAATAAAGTATTTGTTTATTATACGAAAACTGTCTTTCATTTCAAAAAAAAAACGAAATTACTTTTCGAACAACTCAATATATAATACAATATAATTTAGTTTCGGCTATAATGTGCATACAAATGTAAAACTCTTTTTATGTAAAAAATCTTTTTAAAATTTAAGTAAACGGAGAAGTAAAAAAAGTACTTCTTCGTTAACTACACCATGATTGTCGAAATTGTTTCTGTTATAGCTGTCGTTTATTGGTGCAAGAGCCATATTTCGCTACGCTGCGCCAATCAAATGGTAAAATATGATTGTCGAGATAAATATTTTACATTGGAAAAGTGGGAGGGGGAGGTTTCACAGAATTCTATTCACGCCTATTTATTCTATTGTGAAGCACTACTAACATATTACACAGAAAAAAAAGAACCCATGTAGATTTTCACATAGCTTAGGAATTCAAGTTGTATTTATTAACCCTTTTGCTGTTTTCTTCTTCCTCGGAAATTTCTCCCCAGCGGTCCTCTGTTTTTTGCCAAATATAGTATTATTTTCTATGTACAGATTAGTATACATCTCTGTATACTAATTATATTATATTAGTATACTACAGGATGAGTACAAATGATGGACCGGATTTTAAAAAATCGTATTTTTGAAACTACTGTCCATATTACGATAAAGGATACATGGATTTAAAAAGAAATATATTCAGAATTTAGAAATGCATTTGTGCAGCATTCAGAACCATTGATAGAGTGATGCTATAAAATGTTTAGAATGAACTGGATTACAAATTGGACGTATCCCGTGTAACAAGAGGGTCACACATAGGACATTTGTAACTGAAAAAAACTAGGTATATTTCTCTTTAATTCCATGCATCATTTATTGTTATATTGGCTGTTGTTTCAAAAATATGATTTTTTAAAATTCGATCCATCATTTGTACTCACCCTATATAATATATTAGTACATATATCTCTCCACAGATTAGTTTTCTCTGAACAGATTAGATCAAACTAAAACAAAAACTCAAACAAGTAAACATTTACAAAGCGTTTTAAACGTTTACAAGTTTTAAAATATGGAAGCGCGTAACGGCCGCCCTGTAGAAGTTTCACTTGAACGGGCTGGACGCGTTGCGGACGACGAAGAGGTTAAATCCTTTACAGTTACTTTTTCTAACATCCGGTAATCAAGCAGAATAATTTTATAAAACATTTCAGAAGCAGAAGAATGCGACTATAACCCAGAAAGGAAAGGAAGAAATTGTTTTTTTTTAAATTTAATTAAATTCCTTGCTTTTAAACTACTATCATAACATTGCCTTAACTATTACAAATTGTGTTCTTGGAAGTATGAAATTGCACAAACTCGTACCTTGTCTTTTAAGTGTGATGGAATCAAAGAAAATAGTTTCAATGAATGAGTGTTTGAGAAAAAAACTAATTTTTATTAAATTCATGATGAATGTTCCTTTGATCTTTCAGGATCCGGTGGTGTTTAGTGGAACTTTAAGGATGAATCTCGATCCTCTGGAAGAAAATTCGGATGAAGATTTGTGGAGGGCAATCGAGCAATCGCATTTGAAAAGCTTTGTTCTTTCGTTAGAGTCTGCGCTGGATTATCAAGTCTCTGAAGGAGGAGAAAATTTGAGGTACAGACCCTTTAAAAACAGCAATATTTCTCATTCTTGCAATAAAGTTAAACAGTATTCATTGCTTTTGCAAACATTTTATGAGTGTTTTTCTACCATTGTTAAAAGCTAAGGAATGAGGATTCCTTTATATATATATATATATATATATATATATTTCTTTTCTATTTTTTCATATTCTTATTCTTTCTTTATTTCATCAATTTTATTTGTAGAATCAATTAATGAAGGCCTCTAAAATATTAAATAATATATCAATTAGCTGAAAAATAAAAGATTTTTTTTAACTTACATATTATCATGTTTAAATCCACTTAATCCCTGTCGTTAAGTACCATTATACGACACGATATATGATATATACGATACAGAAATGAAATGCGCTAAATCCTTTCGACGATGAAATCAACTGTGCGCTTCAAGTGAGACTTACATAATAAAGTCAACCTCTTTAATCGATCCTTATATAATGAGGCAATATATGATACAGACAATTAAATTTTACTGCCAATATAATTTTGTGACTTGATTCAATAGAAAAGTTCATAAATGGAACAGGCAAACGTTACTATACCTGCTGCTACAAGTACGACGATACTTGTATGAATTAAAATGGGCGAAATGTTCTTCATATAGTTTTTTTTTTAGAAAAAAAAACTTGAAACATTTTTGAAAATGCATTATTGTGTTGATTATCAGAAAAACCCATGCGATATTTAAAAAGATTCGGGCCCGAAGGTATCGCCCCCCTCACACTGAGCCCAACAAAGGATGATAGTTACCGGCTTTAGAAATTCCTAGCCTCGGTACTTGCCATAATGCTATTCAGAACCTATACACTGGGAGTCCCACCCCCGGGGACAGTCCACCCTTAACGTCAAGCCCAAACAGTAACCCTTTCGCTTGATCCCTGGCAAACCAGTCACTCGCGTGGTTAGCTATCGGCCGATTGATACATTGAAGACAGCAGTGCACCGCCCGTCTAATGGATCACAAGCATGGCCAACACGAGGGGTTCTTGGCTGTCCATGAGAAGCAAGAAGCAAACAGATCGGCGACAGCTTCTCATGAAGATTTCCTTCTCTTGTCGTCGAGGAAAGGAAGAAAAACAGCAGAGAGTTGCAGGTTTAAGGAAGAAGAATCTGGAAGGCAGACCAGATCACTAAGGTACCTCAGGGTCGTGAAGCCCGTCATACCTAAATAAAGTTTGCCCTTGAGGGAATATATCTAGATATATCTGACGAACTAGCCTGTCGTTAAAAAAAAAGTCTAGTTCAATAATATACAAAATTTTAAGAAAGTTTGTTGTTTTTTACTTTCCCTTACATGAAATATGGAAAAAAGAGTATCGAAAAATTCGACAATAATTCGATTCGATTTTGATTTATCTCCCTTTCACACATATCTTAATCCGAATAATATATATT
This sequence comes from Argiope aurantia, assembly GCA_026543865.1. Lineage (NCBI taxonomy): Eukaryota > Metazoa > Arthropoda > Arachnida > Araneae > Araneidae > Argiope > Argiope aurantia. The sequence continues at coordinate 97,263 of JAPMOR010078898.1, forward strand.
TTTTAATTATTTCAGTTTATGAAAAGGTAGCTCTAAAACGATTTGAGCTACTAGGAAGAAATTTGGAATCTAATTTTTACACAAAATTCGTAGATTTCTTGCAAATTTTTAATGCAGTCCATTTAAAAGAAATTTGTCTGAATACAAATATACATAACATAATAATTAACACGCAAGAACATAATAATATGACATAATAATTATAAAACGTAAGAATCTAAATGGATAAAAATTTGATACACAATTTAAGAATTCAAAATTTAGATACATATCAAGTTTCGAAGTATATTTGTCAATGGGTATGGTATTCGTATGAAAGAAAAGCGATAATTATACCAGCTGGAATAGTTTTCCCTAATCATTTGCGCATATTCTCCAATAAAAGTCTTTATCCCTTTCTTGTATAAAACTGTGTATTTCGGTAAAGTCGCAAATTCCATGCATGGTATTGGTGAACAATAATTACGAAATATAGATTTTTTGCTGGAATCTAGCATTTTTATTAAATATATTTTGAATGCCTTTTTTTCTAGCGTTGTTAATGTGACTCGGTGATACAATTGCATTCACTTCATTTCATTGATTTAAGTCATTGTGTTTATATACATGGGAAAATACAAACCGACGGATTTTCAACCCTTTGACAAATTTAGTACAAATCTTGATTAGAGTCCACATATTTTCTGCTAACTTATGTACCAAATTTTATCTATCTAACTGGTAACGATGCTTAGTTATAGAGTTCATTTGTAGTCGAACAGCCCAACAGAGAGACTTTTTCAAAACGAATTTCAGTCAAAATATGATAGAATGACGCTACTTATTTGGTCTAAAGTCCACATACCAAATGTCATCCTTCTGAATCTAAGCGCCCTTAAGTTATCATAGACAGGTGGACGGACGGATGGATAGACGCAGTGCCAAAAATGTATCGAACTCGGGAAGGCCAGAAACATGGAAACATCGCTATGCGCAAGTGGGGGAAAGGAGGCTACTGTCTGTCGATCACAAGAATAGCTCCCGCCAAGAAGTCTATCTAGTGGCGGTCGCTGTAGTAACAGGACTAGTTCATTTCTAATGGGGATTAAGTGTGTAGGGAATTGGCGGAATTAAAGGTTACATCACGTCATTCTTCTTCTCGGATTTAAAAGAGTTGCACGCGTTATCTTATCCTTGTGTTTATTTTGCTTTTAAAATTATTTGTTCCTTACTGGTTTAATTGATTTTACTAATTTGCTAAACTTGCAAGATGGCCTTTAAGTTAAGGAAGGGTGAAATTTTGAAATCGCCGGCACGTAAAATTGTATATAATGCTGCGGAATTTTGTTCCAATGAAGCTTCATCGAAATCTGCGTTAATTCCACTCTCACAAGCTCTGAAAAGGGCTTCTCAAGCAACTGGTATTTCTGAAGCTACAATAAAAAAAAAAATAAGAAAGGAAGTTTCATCATCGAACTCATCGACAGTTTTAAAATCACCCGGTAAACACCGTAAAAGACCTAGTGAGCGAAACTGTGAAATAGATGACTTTGATAAGTGTGTTATACGGCAAACAATTCAAGACTTTTACATAAAAGAAAGGAAAGTATCATCCCTCAGAAAATTACTACCCGTGATGAAAGAAATAATCGGATTTTCGTGGCAAAAAGACACATTGTGCAAAGTCTTACATTCAATGAATTTCCGATGGAAGAAGTGCGTGAATAATAAAAAAGTACTCATGGAAAGACCAGATATTGCTTTTTGGAGACACAGATATTTGAGAGAAATGAGATGTCACAGGAAAGCTGGACGACCGATTGTCTATATTGATGAAACTTAGGTAGACAGCAATTTGACATTTAAGAAATGTTGGCAAGATGACACAGTTTTGGGAGCTACAGCAAATGTTAATTCGAAAAATAGACTTATAGTTGTTCATGCTGGATCATCAACGGGTTTCCTTACGGGTGCTTTACTAGTATATAAAGCATCAACAAAAAGTGGCGACTATCACGGACAAATGAACTATGAAAACTTTAAAAAATGGGTGTTGGAAAAACTTCTTCCAAATTTGCAACCAAACAGTGTCGTATGCATGGATAATGCACCGTATCATACGACTGTCGAAAACTACACTCCAACGAAGTATTCTACAAAAAAAGTTATGATAGACTGGTTGAAAAACAACGGAATACCCTGCGATCAAAAAATGCGAAAAGCAGAACTGTTCTCTCTTATAGACAATAATCTTCCATAAAGATAATTTAATAGAGAAAGAAGGACATGAAGTTATCCGACTACCCCCTTATCATTGCGATTTGAACGCAATCGAATTTGTGTGGTCCTCTGTAAAAAGAATAATAAAGGAACGAAATGTTACTGGCGATTTAAGTTTGGACAATCTGAAATCTCTTCTTCAAACAGCTATCACTGAAGTTACTTCGGCTGAATGGGCAACGCATTGTAAACACGTAGAAAAGCTTGAAAATAATTTTTGGTAGAAAGATGGACTGTTAGAAGATTTAGTGGACGAACTGTCATTTCAAATTGATACCAATGATGATTCTGATTCAGAAGAAACCGAAACTTGTGAGAGTGATTTAGAGGATTTTGAAATTCTTGAATGAACATTATTTTCGAAATTTAGACAGTATTTTATTTTATTTTACTTTGAAAACTGTTTTGCCTTAGAAATTGTTGGAAAATACATGCTGAAAGTTTAATAATCAACGAAGTTCTGTCATTGTATTAATAATCTAAAGTCCTTGATAATTATTAATAGTTATGAAAATATTAAACGATTATTAAAAAGTTAAATAATTACTTTTTTATTGTAATAATTTTTATCTTTATTGCATATTTATTAATATTTCATTTTTATGTCTAAAAGTTTAAATATTATTATATAATTAATATATTAAACAATTCTTTTTCACTCTTTATAAATCAATTTAAAAAAATCGCCAATACGTCATCAAGGCGATCAGTAAGCCAACATGGATGCCTTTCTTTTTAAATCCCCTATTCAAAATAGAGCAGGTCTTGTTTCCACAGCAACAGACTATCGTAGACATATTGGCGGGAGCTATTCTTGAGGTAGACAAACAGTATATGAGGGAATGTGTGAGAAAATTTGGAGGTTTCAAAACATTCATTAAGATACGGAATCAATGATTCTCGAAAAACTTCAAAAAAAATTCATTGTTTTATTTTTGACCTAAATTTTGTAACGATGTGCATCAAACATTTTATTTTCTTCTTCTTAGCGTTGGTCAAAGACAACAGATGTGTCTGGCTCGAGCTCTGCTGAAAAAGACGAAAATTCTCGTCTTGGACGAAGCAACGGCTGCAGTGGACTTGGAAACGGATAAGTTGATTCAAAATACAATACGGCAAGAGTTCTGGGATTGCACTGTTATCACCATTGCGCACAGGCTGTACACGGTTTTGGATTATGACAGGTGTGTGTCAAAACTTCATAATATATCCGTGATCTTAATACCTTCCTTTTCAAAAAGCAACGGAACTGACTTTGATAAACATCTGATATAATCATCTACGTTCAAAAAAGTTCCTAAATTTATAGATGTGAGGGTGTTAAAAACTTACACACACACACCCACCATAAATGTAGCCCGTCGTGTGTGTGCGCGCGCACTCTAGAAGCCAGACCATTTGGCATACAGCTTCCAAATTTATACTATGACAAGTGCATCTTAGAGGGATTTTTTTTTTGTAATTAGAAATTAAATTAAATTTTGTCGTTTTCCACGATGAATCCCAAAAACATTACTTCACAAAAATTAATTTTTTACACCATTTCAAAATTTAAAACTTGTCATTTTAGTGATACCAGTTAAATAATAGCATGAATTTTCGCCAAGTTGGCGAATGTTGCTCATTTCCAACAATAGATTACATTGTCTCTCTGAATTTTAAACATTGCATTATTACATCAAATATCTGATCGCCTGATTTTTTTATCGAGTGTTGAAAGTAAAAATTCATTTAAAATCTGTAATATATAAAATAAAAAAAGTGAATTTAGGTTAATTTAGAAAATAAATTAACCGGATATTTGCGTTTTTAATGCCACTATGATATGGGACTGTCACCATTAGCAAGGTTCATATACACAATAACATAATTTAAATAAGACAAAAAAAACGAAAAAAAAGAAAAAAGAAAGAAATGGCTTCGATGTCAAAGAATTGAGTGGAATCATCGGCATGAAGCTTTATCTAAACGATCTGCCAGAAGTCAAATGTAACCAAACTTCCCTCTGAACCTGCTAGCGAGGAATAAAAATGTGCAATTATTGTGATAGAAAAGTTAGTACTATTAACACTTAACTGGGGAGGTGAAAACTTAAGACATAACTGGGAAAGTGTGGTCTACGAGACAGCATTTTCTTTTCACTCAAATTAAAATTTCTAATGAAAGTATTAATATGAAAATCAGCCAATATATTCTGTAGATATTTTTCTTGATATATAAATACGTTTTAGAAGTTTTTCAGAATATATTATCATTAAAAAAGAGTGATCGCGTTTGAACATACATTACATGTTACTACAAATAATATTCTTGAAAAAAAACATATATTACGTTTTAAATCATATTTATTTTTCCAGCATACAAAGGCATATAGAAAAAAAATATAATAAAAAATTCAACAATTATATGGAAATAAAAAATTTAAAAAATGACAATGGCTAAAATTGGCCTTTTTCTAATCGGCATCATTTCTACACAGAAACTTGTGAATATTCGTAGCATGGTTTACGAGGACATTTTAAACATACAGGTTATAAAATGCCTGTAAATTCTGCAGATACTTCTCTTGCTATATTAATATATTTTATAAATTTTTCAAAATACTTTACTATTAGAAAAATTAATTATATATGATCGTACATATCAGAAACAGTCGAATGCGAAACTTTCATCGGGAAAGATCTTCTGTTCAAATCACTTTTTCCTTTCTAAAAACATTTTTTTTCCTTCATTTAAAAGTCTCTGAAGCTGTATTTTATAAGGGGATCAGTAGATTGGATGATATTTCGAAGACTAAGTTTTACAGCCATCTGCTAAACTTTGTATAATACTGAGGCACTAAATCTGGGTTCCGACGACCTGTACCCTTTACAGGTATGGTCGTAAATCTACCAATTAAAACATTCCAGGATAACATCAAAATGTGTTGGTCCAAAGATGCGCACAAGTCGTCGGAACACGGCTTAAAAAGGGAGTGCGGAGATTTTGCGTAAAGAAAACGGCGAAATATTGAAAAAAGCATCCGCTGAAACTGGTTGAAAAAGTGCACGTGTGATAAGGTCATGAAACAAGGCGCTACAGGGTCAAACCATTCGATTTAGCAAAAAATAGAACAGGGATAACCGAAAGTCCATCCTTAGTGGTCTGAGAAACCGCACCTCCCCAATTAAGGATTAAAAGCCCAGCTTTCTGAAAAGCTTTATGATGACATGAAATTTGATTCCTTTAGGGTACACAATGCAATATAGAATGAATAATTATAAGCAAAAGAGAATAGATATCAGGCTATTATTGTCATAGTTTGATGCTTAAATATATTCCTTTGGAGGAATCATAAACATTAAGTTTTACCTAAGAGATTTAATCGCAAGTAAAAACTACTCATTTTCCCGGAGACTGAAATGGTCGCTTGAGTCGACTAGTGAACAATAAAACGAATTTTTCATTTTTCACTTTTGAGGTGTTGTGTTTCAAATGGATAATTTTATATTATTCTTTTCATAAACATAGTTTGACATCAATTATTATGTAATTACTAAATGTTTTCTAAAATTAAATCATTCTAAATTATTTTTTGTTTAATAAATCTCATCAAAAAAACTGTGCGCCTTTATTGATTTTTTTTAAAAACCTTTTCTAACTTCTTTTTTTTTTTTAATTTAAATTTTAGAATATTAGTAATGGAAAATGGAAACGTTGTGGAAGACGGCAAACCAGATGATCTGCTGGA
>JAPMOR010078898.1:103261-121335 GCA_026543865.1 Argiope aurantia
ATGCAGCGCATAAGATAATTTTGCTAGATAATATTATTATAAATCTGTAATGTTGCTTTCCAGCACGGTTAGCTCAATCACTTGAAAGACCATTTTACGATCAGCTCTGTCGGGTGCCAAATCAGTGATCTCAGAGCTTAGCCACAAACTTAGCGACGAATTTGGCGACTTCGGCAACAAAATAGATATTACTGGAAACTTCCAGTATTTTAGCGATTGGGCCAATAGTAAACCAGATATGCCTGATTGTTCCGAAAACTTCTCTGCCTGCCTCTGGAAACTATAAAAGCCCAGCAGTCATAAACTGAAGTCAGTCGTATATTGAGTCAAGGAAAGAGACGGCGGATAGTTTCGATCCAGCGAAGAACAAGCGTTGTGGGGAGCTCAAGTGCTTGCTGAATTGAACTGTGTGCCGAGTCCTGGTGTTCACTGTAGAAGCAGCATCGAGTCATGTGTGGAGTAGCAGTCATGTAATAGCAAGTAAGCAGTTGGTTACAGCTAAAGCTAGGAAACAGTGGATAACTGCAGACGTTTGGAGAGACCATTGAGAGAAGCTAGGAAGATTCCCTCCTCCTGCTGAATTCTGTCTGGCCGTTTTGTGCGCTATGGCTGTTATTACTACCGATTACTACTTGTGGGCTACTGTTTTTTGTAATGTGCTGCTGTGTGTTGCCTGCCTTCGCCTCGACTGTATATTTGTTGCCCTTGTATTAGTGTCTTCATATTAATAAACGTCGCCGTTGTTTCTACTAAAGGACTGTTTTCTTCATCGACCAATAAATCGGAAAAGAACCGTCAGAAGAAAGTATCCTTATTAGTATTTATTACAAAAGTGTTTTATCATTCAAGAAAAATCACGATTTTCTTATCAATGGTCTTGGAGAAGAATGAAAATGCAGAAAATTTCATTCAGGAATGTTACTCATAATACTATATATATATACTGTACTTTGTATTTTCCCCATAAACTATGCATAAGCTCAGTGCAGTGCAAAACGTAATTTGATACACATTTATCTGCTGCACACTAAAGATGATAATACGACTTACCATCTCTGGAGCAGAATATTAATTATGTAATTTCGATCAATGCAAATAGTTAAGATATTGTTAAATATTTTATTGCGTGGAAGTTTATCCATCTCCCGTTTATCGAATTTGTGTTTTTATTTTCATACTTTTTCAATTTTACTTCTTTCTAAATAAAATGCAAGTATTTTATTTGAGATTCAATGAATCTTAAATAATATATCATTTAATGCCTTTACCTTGTTAAATGCTAGCAAGATACGAGACCGCGGTGGCCTGTTGGTGAAGTCTCGGCTTCGGGACCGGATGAATTGAGGTTCGAGACCCGATTCCACCAAAGAACCGCCATGTAAGCGTGTTTGATGCACTTTAAATTCGTTACGTTCAAACGACTTCCCGCTGATGTGGTGTGGAAGTTTGGAGAGGGGGTGCCACCTCAGGTGTCGTCCTCGTCATCTGACCGCTGTTCAAAATTACGAGCTCTGTCCCAAAATAACTCTAGGGTTGTTTTAAAACGGGACGTTGATATAATTAACTAGCTATGTAGCTAACAAGATAAAGGCATTTAATCTAGAATAGCAATTCTCTATTCTTGAAACAAAGTATTGAAGAATTTGTCCACCGAAAATTGATCCTTTTATTGTCAAATATATACCATGTCAAGTATATACCATACCATATAAATGTCTAATATATACCATGACATCGGAAAAATCATTTAACATATATAATTTTCCATACGCATTCTACATTTAATTGCAATGATCGGTATTTATATGTTCGGCGCTTACTGGACGATGAATCTATTGAGAGCAATCCATGACATGATACTATTTGATTTCTCACTTGAAAATAAATCACCACTTCCTTTTCTAGTAATCGCATTTATCTATAAAATAACATCTCAAAGCTTTTCATTGTGGGATATTACTGCCAGAAACAGTCTCATATTTATTTGGTTTTGCAACGAACTTTTTTTTTATCTGATACTTTTCAGTTCAAAGGCTGATTGTCAAAGCTATTGACTGTATTTCAATCTATTGATTATGCATTCATTTAATCATCGCATCGGAATTAGACAAGTAGAGTGCATATTTAAAAAGAAAGTGGTTAACAAAGATACATTAGGTTTCACTGTCACAGACAAAACGCAAGAGATTTTGTAAATCATGCATTTAAAGTTTTTAATATATTGAATTTTCGTATAACATCTAAATAAACATTTGATCATTAATACCAGGTTAAAAAAGAGGTCTTCGAATTAAACTACTAAAATAATATAAAGATCAGAAGTTTTTGATGCAGCAGTAATGGTTATCTTTTCAATTTGTAATAACATTAGAATGAATTTTCTTTAAAATCAGAAGGCACTATTGTGGTTTTTCTCGCTTTCCTCTTATTTTCATCAAGCATTGAATAGCTTTCCGAAAAATCTTTCCGCCTATTCCTACAAATGCCCAAACAGATAAGCCAAAAACCGATGAGACCGCGAACATAATTAAGCAGCTCCCCCCCCCCCCAAAATGAACATAATAATAAAAGCTCCCCCCCCCAAAAAAAAAATAATTTATAATAGTAATAGAACTGCGACATAAAAGTTTGATTAAGCCATGATTTAGATTTCAAGTCATTCTCTTTCTTTTTTTATAGTAATACAACCATGACTTAAAAGTCTGATTTAGGATTGATTTGGATTTCAAATAATTCATTTTTCCATGCAGATTTTTCGTCATGTAATAGAAACACAAATTTCAGTTGTTCAGTTCAATGCTCGTTTGGTGATCCTTTTAAGTTCATCCCTTTCGAAGTTCGTTTTTGTAAAAGTTATGGAATTACTTAATTGCGGCAAAAATAGGCTAAATAAATTAAGTCTGATTGTGCGATTCATAAGGCACAGAAAAAAGGTAATTTCCAAAATAATAAACTTCAAGGGTTTTTCTTTTCAATTAAAGTTATATATATATAATCACGACCGCGTGCAGCTTCATCCATGTCTGGATTTAATGGAAACAGCATCACGTGCTAGTCTTAAATTTTCAATCATCTTGCAAATCCTATTTAATGAAAAAAAAATTACAAAATTCCTATTAAAAAACACCTACATTCCTCAATCTCTCTAGGTTCCTCTCCCTGAGACCCCTCAATCACCTTAGCCATTTTAGCCATTTACTCATATAAGAAGTACAGAGGAAATATTAAAATCGTCAAAACATTTGAATTCGAGATTCTAACGAACCTCCGAGATTCTTAGACCTCCTTGAGCTCGAAAAACACAGTTTTGGAAAATGCCTGTCTATGATAAAAATTATTCAAAAAAACGTCATGAGCTAGACCGATGAAACTTGGTATATAGTGCTCATAGATTTCTATCAATTTAAGAGCAAAATAGATTCAGAGGAAGTCTACCTGTCCGGCAGTTTGAATATAAATTAACTCGATTGCCACAAAACGAAGAAAGCTAAACGCATAAAATGCGGTACACAGATTTAACATCTGTACCGTAGACATCTAACAAAATTGAGCATCCGTCGCTCTCTGTTTTCAGAAGCATGTAAACCCTTTGAGGAAAATATTTTTGGATCACAACACGGACAGGCTATTCAATAACCGGTCTTCATGTATACCTCCTTTAGGACTACGAATTCGCCAATTTCTTCCAGATGAATTTCAGACTCTTGATACCAGCAATAGTAATTCACTTGTGACTCCTCCTTGGATCTGCAATAACATCACCTACCTGAATCCTTTTAAGAATCTATACAAAGCAGAGATATGTAGCTCTATTTTCTTTTCTCACAGACAATTATTTCATGATTATCTTCCCATTTATACAGATGTCTCTAAATCTGATACAAATACTGGTTGCGCTTTTGTTTGTGAGAATGACATTATAAGATATAGACTTCATGATTTTACCTCTGAATTGACAGCATTGTATATAGCACTAAAATATCTTTCTGGAAAACATCCAGTAAAAGCTATTATTTACTCTGATTCTTTGAGTGCTTTGGAATCCTTGAATGGTGGTAAGGATTCTCATGGCCTTACACGGGAAATCAAGCGTTTGCAATCCCATCTGCATAGGAGGGGCTTTAGAATTTTGTTTTCATGGATACCAGCTCATGTCGGCATAACTGGTAATGAACAGGCAGATACTGCAGCTAAATGTGCTACTACGTATGGTCCTCAGCCTCTTCATTATACTGATATCAAGAGTGCACTACGTAAGTGGATGCTGAAGGCTTGGCAAAATGACTGGAATCAAGAAGTGAATAATAAACTCCACGAAGTAAAACCCTATATTACTACATGGACTTCAACTTTCAACAGAAAATTTGATGTAATTTTAACTCGATTGCGTATCGGCCATTCACGTATTACACACAGACACTTACTATTCGGCGAATATCCACCTGTTTGTGGATCCTGCAATGTTCCACTGACTATACGTCATATTTTAATTGAGTGTTCTGATTTTTATAGAGACCGTATCAACTTTTTTAACTCCTCTGATTTTAACTTGTCTTTCCTTATAGGAGAAAGATCCCATGAAAATTTGTTTCCGTTCTTGAAGAAAATCGGAATTTTTAGTGAAATTTAAATTTGCTATTATACTTTTACCTACTGTTCTATCAGTTTTTTACGAGGAATCTTATGGAACTAAATAGAAACTCGGTAAGTGGACTGTGTTTTGGGTGCAGCATATCCTAGAAAAGGATCTTGCGCCAGAGAATTATCACATCCAATCCAATCCAATCCAATCAGAAGCATGTAAATGCGATAAATGAAATGTAACGGCTTACATATTTCAAATTTGTAACTGCAATTGTAGTTCTGTGTCAGATAATAATTTCAATCTGTCGGACAAACAAAAATCCATCTTATGGAAGAAAGGAAACTTTGGCGAGACAACTCCTGCTGCTTTTCCTTAGAAAAATAAGTAATTTGGATATGAAGGGCGTCCTTTTTAAGAAACTTGTTTAAGAATCTGAGCCCAAACAGACTCGGAAATCTTGCAGTAGGATTAACATTGGGGCTTAATGTTAGTTCGGCTCTTCAATTTGGATAGAAGTAAATGAAGAAGAGTGGTAGAATTTTATGCACATGTTGCAGGTGTCTCGGTTTCTTTGATAAAGTAATGCAACGAGTTCCAAGAGCCGGGATAGCCTGGTTGGCAGGGTGTTGGATTGGCCTCCCATGGGTTACGAGCTCGAACCCCGTCGGCCGAAAACCCTCCGTGTGTGTGTGTGTGGTGGCTGGCGCATGCATAAATCTGTAGAGGTCACCAAGTCCTCCATGTCGAGAGTAGTACGAGAGTAGTACCATTGGGGGTACTGGATCAGGGGTGATCGTTCTCTGATTCACGTCTAAATTACCATCTGTGGATGAGTGAATGAAATGCGTAAATGAAGTCCGCCCCGTAAAAAGGGTCGTGACGTGTGTGTAACTAAATTGTACTCTTGGCCCTAGATGGCGCTACTGAAAAAACAAGAGACGCGCCCTTGATTTAAAATCACTGACTTCTAAAGTCAGCGGGCTTGTCTATGACAAGTGCCATTAGAAACAACAACAACAACTGCGAGTTCCAAATCCTTGTTAGTCTGTTCAAATGCGAATCTTTTTTATTCTTTACTTCCTCGGGAGAGGTTCCGAGGTTCTTTAATGTGTGTAGTCTATTTATAAGACATTTTCCTTAATCAAATATTCGCCATTTTTATGGGGGGTCATTCGCCCATTTTTATGGGGGGTGTTATATAATCTTAATGTCAAAATTTGATTCGAGGTTTTGCTACATTTTATTCCGTCTTTGCTCCCAGGTTTGAGGAGCGTAAACTAGTAAAATGAGAATTAAAAACATCCCTAACTTGTCAAAGTATTAAAAGCAATGAGGTGGTGAACACTCTCGCTAGTTTTACTGTAGGCCGCGGTGGCCTGGTGGTAAGGTCTCGGCTTCGGAACCGGAGGGTTTCGTGTTCGTGACCCGATTCCACCGAAGAACCGTCGTGTGCGGGGGTCTGTTGCACGTTAAATCCGTCCTGTCCAAACGTCCTCCCGCTGGTGTGGTGTGGTGTGATGTGGAGAGGGGGTGCCAGCTCAGGTTTCGTCTTCGTCGTCTGACCGCGATTCAAAATTACGAGGTTCGTCCCAAAATAGCCCAAGTGTTGCTTCAAACGGGACGTTAATATTACTAAACCAAACCAAACCAAACTCGCTGGTTTTACTATTTCTTTTTTATTCAGCAAGAGAAAGATTGTCTGATCGAGAATTTGAGAAGTTGATTAATGGATTGGAATTTTTTGGAGGAAAGGTAGGCATGACCTTTCAGCTCCCAACTCAAGTTATTTTTAAAGTTTTTGCAACTGATTTATTTTTAAAAGAACACTAAATCTGAACCCTCTTAAACGGGTTAGCAACGGGACTCTCTGACCGCAACATTAATTCTGAATCTTCCAACGATGCTATTTAAGGCCACATATCTAGTATTGTGTGTATATTCTATAATAGTAAGTGTTCATGCATTAAACAAATCTGTTTATTAGAACAAAGAAGTCTGCGCAAGCCCAAAATATCTGAGAGAATTTAATATTTTATTCCATTAATTTACTAAATTTCGTCAGGATATTTAAATAAATGATTGGAAACATTAATACTCTTGGAAAAAGCATCATTACATGAAAAGAAGAAAAGACTTTGCTCTAAAAGATATAATTAAAATTAAAATTAAATTTAAAAAAATAAAATGGGGAACAAAAAAAGCATTGCAAGACCGACAATCGAACCTGCGTAAACTGGCCGATAGAGGGACTCTGACCACAACGCTAATTCTAAGTGGTCCAACCACACAATTTAAGGCCACATATCTAGTATTTTTTTTTTTTTTTTTGTATATTCCATAATAGTAAATAGTTATGCGTAAACGAAATGTGTATATGAAAACGAAGAAGTCTGTGCATGTCCAAAATGTCTGAGAAAATTTATTGTTTTATTCTCTTAATATATTGTATTTCGACAGGATTTTTATATAAATTATAGAAAACATTACATTTCTGGGCAGAAATATCACAACATGCAGAGAAAAAAAAAAACTTTGCTCCAAAACATATAATTTTTAAAAAAAATTTAATTAATTAATAAAATCGTGACCAAAAAAATGAGTTTCAAGAGCGGAAATGAAACTGCGTAAACTAGAGGACGAAGGGACACTCTCACCACAAAGCTAAATATGAAACAAACAACAGCGCAATTGAAATCCACATTATATGTATGTTATCGTGCAAAAACCAAACTCTGGAGAATGTCGACACTCACCTGTGAATGTCGACATAGACAAAATATCTCTGTGAAGAATCGAGTATTTTATTACATTCTTTTATATTCGGCCTCTCACCAGTGTATGTCGACAATCACCATGCACTAATAGTGAATGTTGATTTTTTTTTAATTTTTTTTTTACTTTTTTAAATCATACTTTATTATAAAAACCAAAATAGAATTAAAACAATTTTACATTCAAAATTCAAAAAGAAAGATAAAATGAATCCGACCCGAAGACTTTTTCAAGGGTCACCCTCAGCCAAGGATTCAAACCAGGGATTTTTTTCTGTGAAGGGTCTGACTCTCGTCCAATCAACTGACCCTTCGTGACCCGAAAATCCCAGAAAATTGAGGTTTTGAAGACAAAAATTCAGTATCACAAGAATAAAAACATTTTCAAAAAACAATCCAGAAAAACACACAGCAAATCACGCCACAAAATACCAAGTAAAAAAAACCAAAATCATTTAAACCGGAAAGCCAAGTACTTACTAATTGAAAGTATAATTACAAAAGATAATGTAAGGTATAAATGTAAGATAAAACGGATATCTTTTGGAATTATACTTTCAATTAGTAAGTACTTGGCTTTCCGGTTTAAATGATTTTGGTTTTTTTTACTTGGTATTTTGTGGCGTGATTTGCTGTGTGTTTTTTCTGGAGTGTTTTTTGAAAATGTTTTTATTCTTGTGATACTGATTTTTGTCTTCAAAACCTCAATTTTAAGGGATTTTCGGGTCACGAAGGGTCAGTTGATTGGACGAGAGTCAGACCCTTCACAGAAAAAAATCCCTGGTTTGAATCCTTGGCTGAGGGTGACCCTTGAAAAAGTCTTCGGGCCCGATTCATTTTATCTTTCTTTTTGAATTTTGAATGTAAAATTATTTTAATTCTATTTTCGTTAAGCTCATTTGTGTTTTAGTTGTAGCAGCATTTGCGCTCTCTAAATACAATGTATATTTTATTATATAGATTCAGGAAATTTTATATAGTTAATTTTCATATTGTTTATTTCTGAGTTGATAGTTACTTATTTATTATAAAAACATATTATGAATGATATATGTCAAAATAGGAGAAAGCTACAGTAATTAGTGAAACTTTAGTAGTGATATAGTAGTGAAACATCTCTTTTTGCAATGACAGAGTGTATAGCCTCGCCCTCCACTTCTTGAATTAGCTGCAGCGGCTTCTCTCAGCGACATTTCTTGAGAAGAAGTCTCATCTATGAAAAGTAACTTTTCTTTACAAATTGCAAACTGATTGAGGGTATAAGCTGCTTGAGGGTACCCTTTTTGTTTGCTAATTTATAAAAGTCGGAGTCTTCTCTTCCAACAACAACCGCCAACACATTTCGGGCATCTGTACGACCACGGTCGACATCAGGGATTTGTATTCACACAGTGATGTATCTTCGCCGTGAACATCGGAGTCTCGTTTCGACCTCTACCAGAGAATGTCGGTGATTGTCGACATAACCGGTGATAATTCGAATATCTAAGAATATAATAAAATATTCGTTCGTTAATCGAGGTATTTGGCATTTGTCGACATTCACCGGTGAGTGTCGACATTCTCCAATTTCGGACATTCACAATAACATGCATATTCTATAATGGTGTGCGTCTCTGCATAAAAGCAATGTGTATATCAGAACGAATAAGTCTGCGCATGCTCAGAATTTTGGCTGAATTTAGACATTTATTTTGCCTGGATATACCAAACTTTCAAAATGCCCATGTATTGTTTAAAAAATGCAGCTTAGTATCCTGTCGAAGAAATACATTTTGAACAAATTTTAAGCACTTCATTTTTCTTTTATTCGAGCAAATTTTTTGTAATCCTACTTAAATATATGGGATACAAAATTTAATATTGATCAAAAGTTTCAGATTGCATTATTTTTCAAAAAATAAATTCATCAGAAAATGTTTATAATTACTTTCCTACTGTCCGAAAAAATTCCCATTCAAAGTTCGATTTATAATTTGAAACCCCTTTTTTTTATGTCGAATGAGCGTGGATTTTTATTTACTCTTATGACAACTCAACTAGGGTAATTAAAAAATGTTTTTTATTGCTTTCTTCTAAATAACGACCATGCAGAAACATTTAAAATTATAAAACAACACTATTATAAATTTTTTTTTGCTATAAGAATTGGAATAGAAAAATATTTATTGTTATTATTTTACAAGTTCTTATCCGAATTAGACGATTTTTTTAAATAAGGTGGATATAGTTCTGTAATATTTACCAGATATTAACCATATGTTTTAGTAGAATTTCAAAAAGAATTTATTTCAGATAAAAACTGTTCATTAAATCATGTACCAAAATTCAAATATTAATTAACTAGAATTCTTTCCAAGTTTTTGTGCGACAAATTTCGTTCAAAATTTGATATAAATATACAATTTTGGTGAAAAGATCATATGACAAATTTTATTTCGTCCAACTCGTAGAGTCAAATAAACACACACATTTATAATAAGAAAAGATTTTTAAAAAATAGCACTTTAAAGAAAAGTGTTTAGATTTTAAAGTTTTATTCTATTAACTCTAATATTGGGTTGTTCGGAAAGTAATTTCGTTTTTTCCCGACAGAGGATTTAATTGTATTTTTTTCACCCAACTTCACATTTAAGCCGTATCATTTTTATATGCTTTGAGAGCTCATATAGCAAGGCTTGTGTGTGAAAAATTCCAATTAATTATACGCAGTAGTTTTTGGTTGGTGCCCTTTTAAATATGGAGAGCGATAAGCAGCATTTTTGACATATCTCACTGTTTTACTACAGAAAGGGTAAAAATGCTGTTCAAGCCAGAAAGAAATGGACCGATGTGTATGGAGAAGGTGTGTTGACAGTACGCCAGTGCCAGAGCTGGTTCGCTAAATTTTTTAGACGGTAAAACATTCACCTCAAATGAGGAGGTCAAAAACCACTTCGATCAGTTTTTTGACAGCAAAGACCAAAAAATTTTATGAGCGTGGAATGATGCTACTACCAGAAAGATGGCAAAAGGTGTTGGACCAGAACGGCCAGTAAATAATTTAATAAAGTATTTGCTTATTATACGAAAACTGTCTTTCATTTCCACAAAAAAAAAAAAAAAAAAAAAAAAAAACGAAATTACTTTCCGAACAACCCAATAGAAACCACGTAAGTAAAATTTATATTTATTTTTTTATAACTTGAAACACCTCTTTCGAGTCGGGATAGTCTGGTCGGTAAGGGCGTTGCATTCGTATCCCTTGGAATGTAAGCTCGAACCCCGCCGGTCGAAGACACCCCATGTGTGGTGGTGGTGGTTGATGCATGTATAAATCTGACTTGGCCACAAAGTCCGAGACAATAATACCTGGGGGGTACTGGCGCTGAGGTGATTGTTATTTGATTCATGTCTAAATTATGATCTGTGGTTGAGTGAATGAAATGTATTAATGAAGTCCGCCCCGTAAAAAATATCGTGATACATGAGTAGCTAAGTCCTACTCTCGACCCTAGATGGCGTTACTGAAACAAGAGACGTTCTCTCGACTTAAATATCACTGATTTCGTCAGCGGACTAGTCTGTTACAAGTACGAATAAAACAGCAAACAGCTCTTTCGCATTGAATTAAATTTGTTTCTCAGTTGCATAAAAATAGCGTCATCGAAGTTATCATACCATCAAATTTATAAAATAATAAATTTTTTCATAATATATACAATGGTGAAAACTATTACATTAAATGAATTTGATTAAAGCAATTTATCGTATCTTTGGAGTTTTCTTATTCATGCAATTCGGATAATTTCATTCTGGGGATGTTTAAAAAATTACATATTACTCTTTTTTTCCTGGTGGAAAGAAATTAGAATTATTTCTAAATGCTTTTTTGCTTTTAGAAATGTATAAAGCATATGAAAAAATAAGCTTGCCATTCACAACATGCTTGCCATTCAATTAAAACGGTCCTTCTAATTTTTAGTTATTCCAGTACTTCTAAAATCACTTGATAATGTTTCGCTGGATAATTTGAGATAAACAACTGAAGTGAAATAAATTTCGAAAAGCTTCAAATCAAATCAAAATCACTTTGGTATGTAAACAAACTTTATAATGATCATTGGAACCTGAAATTTCATTCGTAAAAGAAATAATATTTATAATATAGATACCATTAAAGTAATATAAATTTTCGAAAAATAAGCATATGTTCGTTTTCACAAAAGCAATGAAACTGGTAAATAAATCAGATTTATTATTTTTGATTTGATTTATTTCATTGCTTATGTAACTAATTTTCAACGATTCTCTAATAGTTTCCCATCATTTCATTTGCTCTATAAAAGTGTATTTAGCTTGCAAAATAATCTTACACTTTTATGTAAATTTACGAAAATTGGTTTCCGCAATAGTAATTAAACAGGAAATCATTTATCAACATTTCATTTGCAACGAATAACCGGTAAAATAATTTGGAAGCTTCGTAGCGCACCGTCGAAAAAAGGTTGATAATGTCATAATAAAAGTTTCAAAGTTGTCATAATGTGAACATGTTTCAATTTGTGAAACATTATGATTTCCTACAAATTGAAAAATCTAAATAAAGACAAAATATATTTTGTTTTCTTAACTGTTGTATGAAAAAACATGTCAAGTGAAGTAGATATTATCTTAGTCCATTAGCTATATTTACCAATGGTATGGAGTTTATACACAAGTATCACACTTTCTATAAAAAAAGCTTCTCCCTTTGTGCCAAAATAACAATAACAGTTAATGAATTTAATTGTTCCCATAATGATAGGTGCAGAAGAAAATAAATATAGGTACTTGCATTTATTATCAAAAAGATAGACTGAATTATACAATAAATTATAAATGTAATTCATAATTTTTATATTAAGCATTCAAATAGTTTCCTGATTTTTCAATAATTTCATTACTGCATTTTAAATGTATAATTGTATCCATTTGCTACTAAGCTTTACTTTCTTATTCATTTCTATAATAGATGGTTTAACAGTTCTTGAAACTTATTTTATGGATTTTACAAAATTCCAACAATGTAGATTTGGGAACTTTTGTGGCATGAGCTGCTAATTTTATGATGTCTCTTCTTTTAAGGGGAATATGTCTTATGTTTTCTTCCATAATATTTACATCTACAGTCTCATTTCAAAAAATCAACATGAGCATGATATTGATTCATCTCAACAATTATTTTTTATTTTTGGAAGCACATTTGAAAATTCTGGGTATTGTCATTCTGTTTTATATAATCATTATACAGTTAACATAATTACATCTTTCTGCAATTTTTTTTAAGCATCAAGAATTAAACAATCAAAACTCGACTTTTGCTTGAAATTTTATTTTTCTTTTTTCCCCCTCATTCTTACTTTTACAATGAGTTGATATTCAAGTCAGATAAAGCATTCAGTTCCAATCTATGAATAAAATTACAAAGATAATTATAATTTGTAAAAATTAAGTTAACCTAAAAACTAAAAGATTTGTCAAAACAAATTATAGATATTAGGGAACAATAATTTTAATTGAAGACCTCATAATTTTGCACTACAACATAACCCGACAATAGTATTCCCCGATAATTCTCATTTAAATATTGACTTAACATTATTATTCTGCATACACTGCACACTTTTAATTAATTTATTCTGTGTAATTGAGATAAATAAGAAACAACCAATTGTTATAGTTTAGATGTGTAGAATTAAGTATTGATGAAGGAAATTGCATTAAAATCTATAAAAATGCCCGTTCCATAACATTTTTTCCCTCTGAAATTCAATAAATTACCTTTTTATTGCTTGACAAAACTGCTTCAAAATTTGTTTGACAAAACTGTTCAATTCATGGGAGAATTATCCAAAATTGCATATGGTTTACTGCAGTAACTAAATTAAGGAATTCATTTTCACATTCTGTCATTATCTATTTTGTTTGTGGGTGAAAATTTATTTTGGAACATTCAGTCTATAAGTATCTAATTAAATTAATGATTTTATTACAATAATAAAAAAAAGTCATAATTCAAAATAAATATCATTAATTATTTTGGGGATAGTAAATTTGTATATAAAGTCAAAAAAGACATACTCATTGTAATCAAAGATTTTCACTACTCCCTGTAATTAATAAGATATTTAAACAATATATGCTTTTTCATTTTTACTTTAAAATTAATGCTGCTGTATATAGAAAAAATAGAATTGAAAATAGTATAAAAAAATATGTTTTGATGCAATATAAATTACCCTGAAAATATTAAAAAAATATGTTAGTGTTTTAAATTTTTAAAAAATGATGTTACTCCTAAAAATTATGTAGTTTTTGCACAGAACAATAATCTAAGTATATTATTGCATATCTATTTTTAATTATTTCTATAAACAAATGAAAGTTGTATTTATATGGGCAATTAATAAAATAGAATTAGTATTCTTACAAAAATTTTATTTGTGTTATCATATGATTGTTACCAATTACAATTTGATTTGCTAAATGCATTTAAAATTGTATTATTAATTAGAAGCATTATGTAAAAGTGATGTTATTTTGACTACTCTAATTTAAAAGTATTAGCAGGATATGTTCTGCTGTATAAGTAATATTGTTGCTATTTAAATATTCTGTTTTCTTGTTTACAAACTTTCAATGATATAATCTTTGTGTTTTAGATTCCAAACAAAATAAACAATGGAAATGTTAAAAACTAGTAAGATTTACTATATCAGAAT
The DNA here is from genome assembly GCA_026543865.1 of Argiope aurantia. Classification (NCBI taxonomy): domain Eukaryota; kingdom Metazoa; phylum Arthropoda; class Arachnida; order Araneae; family Araneidae; genus Argiope; species Argiope aurantia. The sequence goes on from JAPMOR010078898.1 coordinate 117,361, forward strand.
GTGTTAGATAATCCGTTTGCAAATCACAAAGTGAGTGTACTTCTGAAATAGAATGGATATGAATTCAGATCATAAAATCTGCATCAAATCTAAAATATTTTTTACAAAAATAAATTAATAAACTCAACCAAAAATATTTTCTAATTATGTATGTATTTATATGCACATTGACATTCTTTAACTTGCACTCTGCATTATATTCCATGTAATTATTTTCTAAAATTTTAACTCAAGAAATTAAGAATGTTCATAGCAAACAATCTAGAAATTTCTTTGTTTTGAGATACTATATTTTTTCCTTGATTTAATAATTAGTGTCGATGCACATGCTGACCCCTTAATACCAACTATTATTAAAAGCAGAATTCTAGTTTTTATAAAATTCAAATAAAGCTGAAGTATATAATTTTCATGGAGTAAAATACACTGAGCCGAATGTAATGGCTATTAAAATGATTAGATATTTTTTATGGAAATATTTTTGTTTTCGTGCAAATTTCACTATCTGCATTCACATTTGTACTATTTTAAAAGCTACGATTTCCAAATTGTTTTTAATATTTAATGAAATATTCAAATTCGAAGTGCTTTAATTTTAAGCGTAATATGCTTTATGTTTAGTAGTTGACATTAAAAATATGCCTGACTTTTAGATTTTTTAAGTTAAAAGAAGGGCAAAAAATCTTAGAAAATGCAAAGCTTGAAGAAACTATCTGTTGCTTTGATTGCCAGTTTTGAACAATATCCTTTAATAGAAAATCTGTCTTCGTGAGTGCAATAATATAAATATTCTTTGAGCTTGGTGCATGAAATTTGTTATATAATCTTTATACTGAATTTGTTGGTATCTATTAAGTTTTGAGCAAAATCTGTTCAGAGGATATCTATCTTTCTAGCTGCCCAATACATGTGAACACAATAACTAATAAGAGTTAGATGAATGAAATTTGGTGCATAGATTTAACATCTAAATTCCAAATCTATATCATATTTTGAACTAAATGTATCAAGGGTCAGATCATTTGCTGGTCTATAGTCTCACATATATGTTAATATGAGTATTCAAAAATGCAGTCACTTAGATAAATGAAATTTGGCTTACGAGTTTACAATAAAATTTCAAATTTGAACCAAAATTTAAATTGAATGGGTAATTGCCTATTAGACTGTAATTTCTCATGTATAAAAAAAATGATGATTCAAAAACTGAATGTTTTAAATGAATGAAATTTTGTATGTGATTTTCTTACTTAAATTATATTACATTGTCAAATTTTGATTTTAATCAGTTGAAAATGAAAGATGAGAATTTCCTTATTGTGTATTTTTATAGGAAATTTTACAATAATTGTTCATATTTGTTTAAACTGAGTGTTCATCAACATAAATTATTATTAACTATATGTGAAATCCCATCATACTGATTTGATTATAAATTTAAATAATTATCAAGTTTAATAATATAACTTATTTAACCAAGCCTGTCAAAGGAATAATAGTATAGCATTTCCTTTTACATAAAAAAATTAAATTAAATTTTTTTTTAAATGCAACTGAAATTGAAATAATTGTTTAATTGGCAGTTAAGAGAAATAAATAATATTTTTTGATTGTCAGTAAAATTCTTTCATTCAGTAGCCTTCATTCTTATTATTTGTGAAATATGTTATGAATGTAAAATATTTGAAGTGCATCAGGCACATCAAATTTTTAAATAAAAATAGGATATAGTTGTTGAAGTAAATTGCAGTGGCAAAATACTTCTTACTCAAATATTTTAAGAAACTATTAATTTTCTTTTTAATACAAATTTTAAAAAGATTTTTAATTTATAATCCAAATGCAAACCATTATAAATGAAATTAAAGATTGTTGATTTTTTGAAGCATATTACATTATTATCATTATGATTTTATTACATTATGATCAACTGCTTTCTAACAGATGATAAATTTAACAAATTAATCCTATCGAATTGTCCTGAAAGGTATCAAAATATAGAAAATAATACCAATTTTATGGATTTAAATTGGCAAGTTGGCTTTCCAAAAGATACGTCTAAGTTTGCATATGGATTTTTACTGGATCAAAGGTAAAAATTGAAATACAGATTTTTCGCTTTTCTATAAACAACTAGTAGATTGAGAAAATTTTTAAATTAAAGCTTTTTTATATTTAAAAATCTTATAATATGAGCTATAGAATGGTGTGATAACGTTTTTTTTTAGGTGGGGAGTAATTTTTTTAAAAAGTTTTAATTTGGAAATTCTTTAAAAAATTTCTTTTGAAATTTGAGCGAAATTTTTGGAATCTCACTTAAGCGTGTCTAATATTAAAGGAAATACATGGTAAAATTTTTTAATCGGTATCCGGATTATTTTTTGAAAAATGTGGCTTTATCTCTGTCTTGACTAATAATAAAAAGCATATACGTGTTGGCGCTCTACAGGCCAGATTATTTACCCTAGAGCTACCAAGCATGGTTGTTGTTCTTTTCTTATGGCACTTGTCCTAAACAAGCCCACTGACTTCAAGAAGTCAGGATTAGGACTAGCCACCACACACACGGAGGATCTTCGGCCGGCGGGGTTCGAACTCGCAACCCATGGGACGCGTATCCAACGCCTTACCAACCAGGCTATCCCGGTCTCCGAAGCATGGTGGATATAAATATTATGGAGTGTAGAAATGTGCATTTCTGAGCAATGACACATTAGCGTTATTTATATATAGATTGTATAGAATTGTATACTGACATTTTTTTTTTCAGGTGACTTCGAAGTTAACGAAATGCAAATTATGAGCTTGCAATTTTATCGAAATGGAGAAGAAATATTTACTCCGTGTCTACAGATGAAAAGCATATGTTAATGAAGGTTAAGTTCTGTTTTGACTTCAGCTCTGTTCTGGTTTGAGAGAGGAAACAATAGAAAATGGAGTCATCCAACGAAATGAAGGAAACACATTTCATCAGTGATTTGCAATTTGAAGCGTTTGATGCCGATAAAAAAGTCGAAGATGGAATTAAGTTAAATGTGAAACAGTTCACATGTGAAACTTGTGGGAGAGTTTTTGCTCTAAAATGGGATTTAAAGAGGCATATTCGTTATCACGAATACAGCAACAAAAAACCTTATTCTTGTGATATTTGCAATAAAGGATTTTCTTGGAAATGCCAATTAAATGAACATTCTTATATCCATACAAATGAAAAACCTTATTCTTGTGATGTCTGCAATAAAAAGTTTGCTCGGAAAAGTAATTTACTTGTACATTATCGAACTCATACAAATAATAAATATTCTTGTGATATATGCAGTAAAACATTTTACCAAGCAAGTAATTTGAAAGAGCATTTACTCACTCATTCAAACGAAAAGCCTTTTTTGTGTGATATATGCAGTAAAGCATTCTCTGCGAAACGTTATTTAGATGAACATTTATACGTGCATACAGATGAGAAGCCTTTCACTTGCACCGTATGCAAGAAAGCATTTTCTCGCAAATATGTTTTAGCGAAACATTATCGTTCTCATACAAATGAGAAACCTCACTCATGTGATATATGCAGTAAAAAATTTTCCCTTAAAAGTTGTTTAAATGTGCATTATCGTACTCATACAAGTGAAAAGCCTTATTCTTGTGATGTATGCAATAAAAATTTTTCTCAGAAAGGCCATTTAAATCTGCATTTGCGTACTCATACAAACGAGAAACCTTATTCTTGTGATCTATGCAGTAAAAGATTTTCCCATAAAATTAGTTTAGATGTGCATTTACGTACTCATACAAACGAAAAACCTTATTCTTGTGATGTATGCAGTAAAGCGTTCTCTTCGAAACGTTATTTAGATGACCATTTACATGTGCATACAGATGAAAAACCTTATGCTTGCACGGTATGCAAAAAAGCATTTTCTCGCAGTTATGTTTTAGTGAAACATTATCGTTCCCATACAAATGAAAAACCTTATT
>JAPMOR010078898.1:121345-135568 GCA_026543865.1 Argiope aurantia
AAATATTATATAACTTTGCATTGTCCTTTTATCCAGAAGAAGAAATAACAATTTTGTGCATGGAAATGTAATTGTTTTTTCTCTAAGAAGCAAAATCGTTTCGTTGCCGAATGAAAAGATTTTCTTTCGCGATTTATTTGACAAACCATTTTCTTTGAAAGCATGGCAAGGAGGAGAGGGGACAACCACCCATATTTATTCTGCTCTCAGTCACCTTAAATGAAAGATAAAAAATGCTGTACGCAAAATAGACCGCAGTTACCTGGTGGTAAGGCTTCGGCTTCGGAAGCGGGGGGCTTCAGGTTCGAGGCCCGATTCCACCGAAAAATCGTCGTGTAAGCAGGTCTGGTGCATGTTAAATCCGTTGGGACCAAACGTGTGGTGGCTTGGATGTCAGTTTGATGAATGGGCCAGTGTTATGGACGGATTCTGCTAAAGATAGCAGTCGGCCACAACAAGCCTTGTTGATACTGCTACGTTCAGGGGTGGTTGGCTGTACACAAGAAGAAGAAGTGGCGTATCCATAATTAATTGACATGCAGAAGGAGTATCGCCATTTCCAGGACAGAAGCATTCCTTTAGTCTAGAATTACCTTTTAATAATAAACACTTTATCAGTTTTCTTGTTCCTATTTAAAGTTTTCGAAAATTGGTATAATTTTTTTATCAATTTATAAAACTGCAAAAATAATAATAATAAAGATACCATCAGAACAAAAATTTTCACTTTCTAGAATAGGTGGAATCCAACATAATTGATAAAAACCATTTAATGATGGGGGGGAGGATGAGCACAAAAGAGAAAAATGGTTAAAAAGACGCTAGTATAATGAAATTAAGATTTCTATACATATTAGTTTTTTTAAAGTTATATTTTTTTATCCTTTGTGTTTTTACAAAATATTTAATGCCAGGAATATTGAACAATCGATTCGATTGCTAAATTCTGTTATTTTCATAAATTAAATATCACCGATATAAATATTCTTCGTCGTTTATAATGGAAGAATATATCTCTACTATTCCACTGCAACACATACAACCTCTTTAAAATGTCAAAATTGTTATTCTTATTGTATACCAAAAAAAAATGGTTTTTGAGAGTATTTTCGGAATATACATTGGTTCTAAAGAAACAAAGAAAAATAATTGTTTTTATTATGTTGATTATATTTGATTCCGTCCTTTCATTCATATTTTCGATTTTTTTTTTCATTATTTTTTTACAGATTTTTATACTATTGTAAATTTTATTACCACTATATCTACAAAACATTCAATAATTTTCACTTCAAATAACAGAAATAAACTACAAAATATCTGTATGAAAATTATAATTTTTTGGATGTCGGGATCTCGCACAAGTGCAAAACGCATTTCTGTCTAATGCATTTTTTCCAATTATTGATAAAACACAGATCAAAATATTAAAGAAATTTTATGGAATTAAAAAAAAATTCAGGAAAGAAAAATTGTTAACCAAAACCTCTTTCGAAAACTAAATTGAAAATTCATAATCTTTTCGCTCTACACAGTCGAATCTTCTCCAAAACAACGAAAACTACTCTACTCTGTATTTATACATTCATATCCTACAACAGAAATCTAAGTTCGAATAAATGCTTAATTTTTTTCCTACTGTGGGATAGCAGTGTACATTTTTATCCGAATTCTAGTCGTTTATATCCAAAACTATTCCTTCATACTCACATTCATTCTTTTACCCGCTAGTTATAAAAAATATAGATCAAAATGTTATAAAATTGCTTGGAACTTTAAAAATGAATGAAAATTAATATTGTGAACCAAGACTAGATTCGAACACGAAATTCTAAAATTAAAACCAACAAGCAATGGGCTTCATTTTATTTAACAATGCATTTTATAATTGCGTTGTTTTATAATGGCATATATTTTGGTCATGAACAATAGGAATAAATATTTCGTATTTTCATCTATTTTTTTCCCCCTTCAAAAGATGGATTCTTGTGCTTTTTACTCTGATAATATATACCTTGTCTCAACGCTTTAAGTTATTCACGGTGTTGGTTAGAGCTCTGTGCATTCTAGCGGAACAGAGACTCCAAGCCATGATGCGCTGATCATTAAAACGAAATTTAGATAAGGTTATTCAATAAGGAGACAAACACTATAAAGTGTTAAACAGAATGGTAATTAATTTGAATTTAGGAATGCACAATTAGTTGTTTTAAAAATAACAACATTGTCTTGTAAACATATTTCAATTAATTCAGATTTGTTGTCACGATTCTTGGTGTTTTTTTCTCATCAGATTTTTTATTTACTTCTATACTGATGGATAAATATTTAATGTTTTTACGGCATATACTGAATGAATGTTAACTTAGTTGCATCATATTACCATCCTGTTTTGAAATCACACGAGAACTATTTAGAGACTGATTTCGTCTTTTTATGTGGTGGTCAAATGAAGACGACGCCACCTGAGCCCTCTTCATGTATCTGCAACACTGCAGGCAGATTACGTGCTTTGATGATCATCGGCACCCTATTTTAACATGTTCACTAGCACTGCTCAACGGTAAAATTCGAACACGAATTAGATTCCTTTTTTACTAATCCAAGAGAAAGGATCATCTATTTAGAAGATGGATTAGTACAATCAGAATCTACGTGTCTCACCTGTCAACAACAGGTATTATATATTATTATTATTTTCTTTAAACTGGTATTATATATTAAATATTTTTTATTTATTTTTTATATATTCAATTGATTTCAACAGGTATTATATATTAAATATTTTTATTATTTTCTTTAAACAATCCGATATCTCTTAATAATAATTTGAGAAATGTAACTTTAAAAAATCAACATTTAAAAAAGACAAGTGGTAAATTGAAAAAATTTGGACTATTAATTAAACTTTAATAGCTGTTGGTATACCCCTTATATTTAAGGACCTCTGTCAATGGTATGGGAAAACATGGATGGAGAAGGTGTTATTTCATTTTGGTGTAATCACTTTCATTAATATCTTACGGGCTTCTGCCATATTAAGATCCTCTTGCATTTGCTTCTTCACAACGTCACCGCCTATTGGTGGTTACATTTCGCCTCTCTTCTGAACATGTCCCAATGATTGTTGATTTTCGACAAAATATGATCTGTGCTGTCTTTTTACATCATTTACTTAAATTTTTGACCGGAAAAATTCAATAATATTAATTTAAGAATGTTAAATTGATAAAAGTTATTATGTAATGGGCTATTATTATGTAAGTTATTATGTAATGTAATGCAGAGATTGACTAGTAAAATATTATAAAATAGTGCCATATAAAAATTATGAGACGTGAAAGCCTGCGATTCTTATTGGTGGAAAATTCAATTATAACAAAAGCGTTTTACAGTAAAAATAGTTTCAAGTTAAAATCCATTTCATAAAAACGTTTTCCTATCACGTGCACACGTACGACAGTATCCAAGCATCTGAAAAAATATAATTATCCAGATGAAATTGGAAAGATTGGCAACAGTTTCGCCGTCTCCAACGTTACGTAAGTGTTTACATTTACTGTTTCATATTTTGAAAGTTAAATTTGTTTTGAATTTTGATTAACAAAGTTTTTTAGCATGCATTTTACCATTCATAAGATTAATTTTCTTTCTGAAGATTAAAAAATTAATTGAGATTTATAATTAATTGCAAAAATGGCGGAGCTTCTAGATTTTGAAAATCAGATGTATCTTGAACTCTTTCACGATGATGCTTTAGTTGTCCTTGCTAAAGGGATCGGAATAGAGCGGTTGGCAATAAATTTAATAAAGACATACAATGACCCTGGTAATCTGGTATTTGTGATTGGTTCTACTCCGGTTGAAGAAGAATATATTACCAATAAACTTCAAGAATCGGGTGTTACATTACTTCCAAAAACCATAACATCTGAAGTTAGCGTTAAAGATCGTCGCGATGTTTATATGGAAGGCGGAGTTTTGTTTGTTTCATCCAGGATTCTTGTTGTAGATATGTTGGTTGATAGAGTGCCAATCGATCTAATAACAGGCATGGTTGTGTTTCGAGCCCATAAAATTTTAGAATCATGCCAAGAAGCATTTATTCTCCGCTTATATCGAATGAAAAATACTAAAGGATTTATAAAAGCAATTTCTTCAAATGCAGCTGCTTTTACTAGAGGCTTTTCTCAAGTTCAACGTATCATGAGAAATTTATTTGTCAGAAACCTCTTTCTTTGGCCTCGATTTCATGCTGTTGTCGCTAGTAGCATAGAAAGAGCTAAGCCAGATGTTGAAGAAATTCATGTTCCTATGACAAATGCAATGACATCAATACAAATTGCTTTATTGGATTTAATGAATGTATGCGTAAAAGAATTAAAACACATAAATGCATCTCTAGATACAGATGAATTGACTGTTGAGAATGCCATTGCCAAATCATTTGATAAAATCATCAAATACCAACTTGATCCTGTATGGCATCAATTAAATTCTAAAACGAAAAGACTGATTTCAGATTTGAAATTTTTGCGTTCTGTTTTACAATGCCTAACTCAGCAAGATTGTGTTACATTTTATAGAATGCTGAAATCTATTAAAGAAAATGTTACTGTTGACACACAAATGTCTGATTGGCTGTTTCTTGATGCTTCAGACTCGCTGTTTCTGTATGCCAAAGAACGAGTCTTAGGCCCATCAAAGAAGAAGGATGTAGTTAAGGATATAAAAAAGCTATCTTTTGAAGAAAATGCTAAGTGGAAAGCTTTTCGTGATATATTATCTGAAATTTCCAGTGAAAATAAAGAAAATCAATTGGTTATAGTAATTGTAAATGATGATAGTATTAGCAAACAATTAAAAAATATTTTAACTGAAGGTAGTCAAGAATATTTATTGAGTAAGTTTTTGAAACTGTTTCCCGATATGGCTTCTGAATTTAAAGGAAGTCGTAAGGGGCAGAAAAGAAAATTGAAAGAAGATGAACAAACTTTGACTCAAATGATTCAGGATTCAGAAACTTCTACTGAGAATACATCAGATGAAGTGAATGAATCAAGTGATAATTTCTTAAAATTTAAGAATTTAAATATTGAATTTTATCCTATTAGAAATGCTGCAGGGAATCATTTTCGATTTCAAAACATCTGTGAACTGCATCATCCGAAATACTTAATTTTTTATGATGGTGATATGGAACTTATTCGTAGAATTGAACTGCACCAAGCTTTAAATTCTGAGAAGAAACTTAAAGTGTACTTTCTTGTTTACAGTGGATCATCTGAAGAACAAGCCTTTTTGACTTCACTTAGAAGAGAAAAAGAAGCCTTTGAGTTCTTAATAAAAGAAAAAGCACATTTAGTATTGCCTGAAGGGATTGATGGTAAATCTGGTGATCATCCAGATTTAGAAAGGGGCTCTACATTAGCTAGTGATACGGTCAATTCTCGCAAAGCTGGAGGGCAAGTCCGAAAGTTAGAGGATCAGAAAGTTATTGTTGATATGCGTGAATTTAGGAGCGAGCTTCCATCATTGATACATCGTAGAGGAATTGATGTAATTCCTGTTACATTAGAGATAGGAGATTATGTTTTAACTCCCGATATGGTTGTGGAACGGAAAAGTGTTAGTGATTTGATTGGATCTTTAAATAGTGGGCGTCTTTATACTCAAGCTCAGTCCATGTGTCGATTATATAAGAAACCTATTTTACTAATAGAATTTGATCAAAACAAAGCATTTAGCTTACAAGGAAAATATTACTTCAATAACAGTGCAACATCTCAAAATGTGATTTCCAAATTAATATTGCTTACTATTCATTTCCCTGAACTTCGGATTTTGTGGTGTCCATCACCATATGTCACTGCAGAAATGTTCGAACTTTTGAAAGTGAAAAGAGATCAACCGGATGAAAAAACTGCTGCTCTACTTAAATCAGAAGGCAGTGAGGGAGAACTTTCTGCTAGCAAATTCAATACAGTTGGGTATGACTTTGTTTCAAAGTTACCTGGCATCAACTCTAAAAACATGTGGCCTATCCTAAGGAATGTAAATAGTATAGCTGATTTGGTTAATCGTAGTGAAGAGGAATTCAGCACTATGCTGGGTAATTCTGGGGCTGCCAAAACACTTTGGCGAAGTATAAATGAAGAAATGCTACCCGAGGCTCCAACTTCTACCAATTTCAAAAAGCCTAAAAAACCATGGAAATCTAAAAAACCTCAACATTCATAAAATATTTAAGTTGTAAATTTTCTTCTTTTGTCAGATGTTTTAAAATTTTCCCTGGTACATTTCTGTTACCCCAACAGTAGCCAAAATGTCAATTCCAAGAACACTGTATGATCCATTTTTTTTCCCAGCCATTAATATGGTATTAAATATACTCTTATTACTTGAAAAATTCAGATTAGATAGTAACGCCTTGTATTTAAATCTGATCCAAGCAAAATACCTTCCTAATTTATCAAACACTGTAGTTTTATGAAACTAAAATGCATGATTGCTTGCTTTTTTTGTCATTCTGGTAACTTTAAGTTCATATACTAGCACCTTTGCAGTTGTACCATAAACAGAACTGAGCTATTCCATGCCATTATTTATAACAGACAACAACTGCTGTGAAATTAATAGAAAAGTACCATTTATGCTTTGTAAATAATTTCCATCATTTTCATTATGTTATAAAAAATAGCTTAGAATTTTTAATATGAAATAATTAATAATTTTTTAATTTCAACAATAAGAAGGTTGAAGTAGGGGAAATAGTTTTCTTGCAGGACAAAGCTTCTTAAACTTTTTCCATTTACAAAAAGGAAAGATTTTTTTTTCCTTCTTTTGGGAAAGGGAAACTTTCGGAAGCCCAAGTTTTGAGAAATTTTTTTCTTGTTCCTACACTTGAATATGAAATTAAGAAAAGAAAGAAACATTAGTTTCTTATTATTATAGAAGTAATTAAAGGTGGTATTAAAAATTTTTTTAAGAATTTTTTTTGTGCTCTAAAAAAAGATTATTAATAATATTATGGTTATTAACGATATATATGCATAGCAACCTTAATATTATGTTTGAACCCATATGGTCCACAGTTTAAGAAATTTAGATGTAATATAAGAAAATATTGAATATTTTAATTGAAATATAATTTATTTATGGTGTTATTTATGAATGATTCACATTAATGAGTTTCTTTAAGTGTAGTCTAGAATTATTTTTATCCTAGTCATTTGAACAAAAATGAAATATTTAGAAAAAATACTTTTGCTACTAATGATGATTTTTAAAAAAATGGTTTTATCTTCAGTAAATTTCAAACAAAATTTTATATTATCAGCTATGTTTTTTCAAATCTTGTGCTTTTACAAATTAGCTTGCTATCTTATAATATTAATACCTGTTGTTATCAGATTGATATTTGTTTAAGTAATATACTTTAATAGGAACTACAGCATATTTATAACCCAGTTATAAGAATATATATATATGAAATATATGCATATGAACACGTCTTTCAGCATCTGATAAAATGATATAAAAATTAGCTTTTTCATATTTTTTAATACTTGTCTGAATGAATGACTGCTTATGAATAATACAAAATTTCATTTAATTTAAATAAAATATGTGTAGATATTATTTCAAAAACTTTTCATAGTATTAAACATTTATTCATTTAAAAAATATTGTTTTAATATATTTTTATTGTCATGTTATACTGTATTTTTTAAATAATATTTAAAATACTTTCGAATTTTGAGGGCAAATATATTATTATACAGTATTTAAATCTAAATCACTTGTGTATTAATCAAGAAAATTATCTATTTCTATAGACTGATATTTATTGTATTTCCTTTTTTTATTTTTTTAAAAATCAAATAATTTTTGTTTTCAATCTTCTTAATTTTTTAATATGGAATTTCATTTTGTTTTGAATTTATTGCTTGTATTTTGCTTCTGTTACTTTGTGTTATTTTTAAAAAATCGATTTTCATTGTATGTACATAGTATGTATATACTTTTTTAGATTTATATACAAAGAATTTAATTTAGATACAAGAGAAATTTATTATCTCACCTTAAAAGTATTTAACCAAATTGTTTTAAGGAATTTCTACATTTTTTTTTTTTTCAATTTCTAAAAGTCAAAAAAAAAAAAAAAACATTTGCCTCTGAACATAACTCAAAAGAATGAGCTTGTTGGCTGAAATTTAATTCTTGATATTTAAAATAAAATTGTAGATTTGTATTTAGAGATTTAAATTATAGATTTGTCACAAAGATTGTAGTAGATCTATATCAAATAAATTTGAATGAAATTTATCAAAAATTGATTGTGTTATGATTTATCTCTTCTTGTGTGCGCTGTTTCTTAAAAATAATATGGTATGTAATTTGAAAATAATATGATTGCATAATTATATTTGATTTCAAATTTTTGCAATAAAATTCTAAATCAGTATTAAACTGTGAAGCTAATTGTTCTAAGGGAAAATATCCAAAATATTAATATGATTTTTTTTCATTATATTGCAAAGTTAAACCCAAAAATACAATATTGTGCTATTTATTATATGAGAAAGTTGAGGGCAGGTCTCTCCTGCTTGTTCCATTGTAATAATTCTAAAAAGCTTATGTTTCATGTATATATATATAAAAAAAAAGAAAATGGGAAGCATATAATGTGTGTGCTTTGTTGCTGTAATAAGAATGAATTATTTATTATTCCAAACAAACAATATAAAAATAATAAGCTCATTAGTTGTATTATTTTGTAACTTTGTGAATCAATAAACAACAAGGAAAATCATAAAATTTATAATGACGATTTTCTTGACTACATAAACTACATGCAGGACTAGATTAAGCTCTATAGGGACTTCTAGGCAATTAAAGCTTTTGAGCTACTCTCCTCATTTCAAAACAGGAATTAATGAGCACTAAAATGCTACCCTAATGAAATGTGCTTCTCGTTGAAGATATGCCAATTATTGATATGATGGCGCCGCTTTTAAGTTTTTCTAAGACGATAAATCGCCGAATGTATCTACCTATTTTTTAAATTCATTCTCATTATATTAGTTGGTTTGGCGGGTTTTGATAAGTTTGGCCTGAATTTTTTCACTCTTGTATAGGATCTGATATTCCATTCTCCTGTTTTATCTTTCCAAATGTGGAAAGATGCATATATATGCAAGATCTTCTACCGACATACTAAGAATTGTCCTGAGTTTCACAGTTTGAGAACATCCAACCCCTCACTGGCATCATATTGTAAGCCAGCTGTCGTAATTAATTTTTTTTCTTATATTGTTACCCACATTTGTCATCCGTCTGGTTCACTACAATTAGTGGTGTCTAACAACAAATAATTTATGTAACTTGGTCTTGATAGCTTTCTCAGAAATTATTTTTAAGTTTTTAAAATTTTCACAGCCAAATAACTCATATTATTTTAGAAATATTACACCATTGTGCTGTGCATTCCCCTAATTTTCTGTTCTCTCCCCATAATTTGAACTTAAGTTTGAAATTTAAGTGATTAAATTCATACAAAAACGTTTTTTTTAAATCAAACATGTTTTTAAAAAGTATGAATGTAGAATCATTGAAGTCTTATTTGTAAGTGTTTAAGGTGACAGTGGACTTTGAAATAAGCAAAAATGGTCGAAACCGTGCAATTTTATTTTTATCATTTCATCACCGAAACATATGTTTATGTACCAAATGTATGTCAAATAGTGTTTTAAGATGTATTTTTCAATAAAATAAATATTTGAAGGGTTAAGAGAGAAAAAAAAGTACATTTTAATGACTTTTCTCAAAATGATATTGTAATTAGATTTAAATACCTTTGAAATGCGCCAGGTGTCTTAATTTTTAAAGAAATTAAATGAAATTGATAAAAAAAGATTTCGGTCAAACATTAAAAGAAAATGGGATATGCATTTCATATTTCAATTTTTTTTTAAAGCTTGTTAAAAGTTAATTTTTGTTCAGAAAAACATAAAATTCCTATGAAAATTCAGTAAGTGTGCATAAAAATATTTCTAAAAAATGACTATTTAATTAAAATGACAAAATCGTATGTAGTTTTGTTCCAAATAAATTTGCATTGGGTAATAAGAAAAAAGGATAGAAAAAAAATTAAAAGGCTTGGAATATTTTAAAATTTTTAAAAATTATATATCTTTTAAATTTTTTTTAAAAAAAATAATGTATTTCATTTTAAAATGTTTTTTAAGAAATTTGACGTATTTATATTTTAATACATATACATAAAAAGAAATTCATAATTCCCAAAAGTGTCTAATAGAGTCCGCTGTCCCCTTAAAGTTTAATCACTTAAATACTTATGACTTAATCATTCTATTCAATATCGCAGAAGATTATGTTTCTGATTCTAAATAATTTTTTACTCAGTACATTAAGAAAGAATTTATTAAATATAGCTCATTGTACCATATAAATATTTAAAATTCGTAATACATCAGAATATTTGTCGATTCAAACTACATAAACTATAATTATTTACTTCATTTAAACCATTTTTCTTACTAGATGTGTATTCTTATTATAAATAGCTTAGATATTAGCTGTTGCGTTCCGACTACAGTGAATTCCTGTATATATTAAATCATACTTGCTTTAAATAATGCAGAATTATTGAATTAAAAATATAAATGTTTAAAAAAGAATGCCGAAAACTTTTTCTTGTATTTATTTTTCCAGAAAATATCATGTTTCATATTTATTTCATATAATATAGAAACGTGCTGAAAATTACATTTCTCTAGATACAATACTCTACAATAAGAGTTAATAATCTTTTGATGTGAGCTTTTATTAGCGTGATACTCACACTAATAAAAACGATTTTTTTTTTCATGCTAGTGTAACATGCTCATGGTGGTTAATTTAATTTTTATTTTTTATGAAATACATTGTTGGAAAATATATTACCCCCACACACATACTGTTTCTATGAAGATCCTGAGATTTCGACGATTGTACTTCGCTAACCGGTGGTGTTTAGAAAGTTGAGCAGTTATTATGCTTCAGAGAATAATCTGAGTTCACGCTGTTGCTAAATGTAAACATCTTTTCCTTTCATCGTTCCTCTCACCCCTTCTACGACTCAATGAATGGCTCCTGACGCATGCACGAAAGGTTTCTAAATATGAGAATGAAGAGATGAGAACGGGATATATGTAATGATAAAAATATGAGAACACATTCATTTTTATTATTACTAGCGATTTGTCAGAACTTATACGAATCTACATATCTGCATATAAAGATTTGTGAAGTTGGTGGTAAATATACTTTCCATGAGAATCTAGGAAAGTCTAAGAAACAAATTAAAAAATTATAAATTACAGAATTTAGATATTAAATAAATAAAAAGGGAAATCGGAGTTTGCGTAAAATCATTAGCAAGAATATCTCGAATTTGAAGAAACGCCTGCTACCTCAGCAATTTTTATCAAGTTCCAAAACGTAAAATTGAATTTAAATTAAATAAATTCGGTATGAAAAATACTGATAGTTAAATATAAAAATATTTTAAACATTAAATACAGAAAACGAATATGTTATATTTCTGAAAAAAGGTTTCGTGAGTTAAAATTTAATTAAATGATGAATTTAATTAATTTAATGAGCACTATGTCGCTATGAAAACACCGACGTTGTGAACTTTATTGGTAAGTATATTTAAATGTAATTGCATTTTAAAGGATAGATTTAACGCTTTTCTGCGTTATTATCATAGATCTATCGAATCCTCAGCATCCAGTTATCATTTTACAATACTTTTTCGCGATATTAGAAATTTTTTTTAATTTGTGGTAAAAATCTGTAACACAAGTTTTCAGATGAGTGGAAAAATTGAGAATTTTATTTCCAGCTGAAGAGTTAATAATTGTTGTTCTTGTTTGTGAAACGTCATAGACAACCCTGCTGAGGAAGTCAGCGATTTTAAGCCGAGTTTTAGCGTTTCTGGTTTTAATAGCGCCATCTAGGTTCAAGAGTACGTCTTAACTACTAATGCGTCATAGCCCTTTTCACGGGGCGGACTTCAGTCATACATTTCATACATTCATCCACAGATCATACTGTAGACCTGAATCACAAAACAATCACTTCTGATCCCAGTACCCTCAGTGGTATTATCTAGATTTGGAGGAGTTTGTGCCTACGACAGATTTATACGTGCACCAACCACTATGTACACTGAGCCGACGGGATTCGATCTCACAACCGAATGGTAGCGAATTCCCAAACAACCAGGCTATTCCGGCCTGGGTTAATAATTGATATATATGGTTTAGTGCTGGGACACATCCATTCGCATGAGAACACACTAAGAAAATCTCAGGATATTTTACCTCAGCTCTTTTACTAAGGGATTTTATAGGATTTTTTTATATATATAAGTATGTGTCGATTCAGGAATGAGAATCTTGGATATATTTGGAAAGAATCCTATGGGCGTTAAGAATTTTTATCTTCTTTCTTGCAGCATGAGAATTACAGATTCATCAAATTTTTAGAGTACGTGTTCAAAATAATTAAATTTAAAAAAAAGTGGGATTAGAATCAGGAAATAAGAGAAAATTTCAGAATAAAGTAATATTGATTAATTTAAAATAAAAAGTAGAAAATTAATTAGGATTTAAAGTAGATCAATCGATATCATTACATATATCCCGTCGCTCTATAAAGGGTTAAATGGAAACAAACTTCATCCGTTACTAGATATCTCAGAGGCAGGCTTACAAAAAATTGCAACAAAAATCTTCCCTTTGAGTAGGTTTAGCTTAATTTAATTATATTAACGTCCCGTTTTCAAAGCAACAACAGGGCTATTTTGGGACGGACCTTGTCATTTTGAACCGCAGTCAAATGACGATGGCGACACCTGAGATGGAACCCCCTTTCCAAATTTCCACACCACACAAGTGGCAGGACGTTTTGCCCCGACTGATTTAACGTGCACCAGACTCGCTTACAGGATGGTTCTTCGGCGGAAGCGAGTCTCGAACCTGAAACCTTCCGGTTCCGAAGCCTTATCACTTGGCCACCGTGGCCCATGCAGCTGTTAAAACTTGCAATGAATGTATGATGGTTTGTTTACATTTGTCTATTTCCATTCGATAATAAGTAGGAAGAACGATTTCAGTGCTTTATATGTTAGCGTTTTATATAGAGAGATGCTCAGTGCATAAAAGATGCGTTTAAATTCTTTCATGCTTTCTCTGGTTGTGATACAACCTCTTTGATTTTACAAACAAGGAATGAAGAAGTCTGTTTTTTTTAATAGTAATAATAAATCTATTTATAACCAACCAGAGGCAAATATTTGACAATGGCCGCAAAGAAATCAGTAAGACATACGCCTGAGGTGTTTTGGGGCAAACTTGTACGTTCTAAAATCATCATAACTTTGTTATTTATGAAGCAATGGCAGAACGGGACACACAACACGAGAAAACTCGTGAGCTGTCCTTAATGTCTTAAAACAAGCTACTGCTGCAAATCGTGCCGAACACCACTGCACAAGGGCATATGCTTGACCAGATATCACACTCTCAAGCATTATTCAAGTCTGTGAAAAAAATAATAGTTAAAATGCATAATAAATAGATGCATAAAATATCTAGTAATATTTAAGAATACTTTATGTTAATACAAATCCAAATGCAAATTAAAAGTGGGCATATAGGCATCCTATTGTTTGCCAAACATGCTTCTAGAGCGTTCAAAAATGTGTGGGCCCTGGAAGTGTGCAGGGTGCCGTACGCAATATTTAACAAACACGCCTAATCTAAACAAATCTATTGTTTCGTTTTCAGCTCCTGTGATAGCCATGTCCAAGTGTCACGGAAATTCCATCCACTGGTTCCGCAAGTGTCTCAGACTGCATGACAACCCAGCTCTCGTGGAAGCCGTAAAGAATGGCCAACAATTTTGGCCTATTTTTATTTTGGATCCTTGGTTTGTGAAAAACATGAGAGTTGGTCCTAACAGATGGAGATTCCTGGTCCAGTCTCTCCGTGATCTAGATGAATCTTTAAAGCAGTTTAATTCAAGGTAAAGCAATGCACACTTTTTTTTTATGTCACTAACTGCCTTTGGCGACCACTTTGTTTGCTGGGAATATAGAATGTGTTGATGCGTTATGCGAGGCGCTTGTTAAGCGAAGTTTGACTGCAT
>JAPMOR010078898.1:137478-168512 GCA_026543865.1 Argiope aurantia
TAAAAATAATTTTTTTTTCGTATTTTATGCGCTGCCGTACCGTTCATTCGACTGCGATAAAACTATGCCATTATTTTTCTCACTAGAAAGTGGAAAGTCACTAGAAAAAAAATTGAAGTGGTGTAGATTGGCGGCCATGATTTCTTTGACATGATTTTTTTCTTCCTTTCATCAGAACTGCCTAACTAAGAAGTAAGATACATGCTTAAAATATCTTGATATTATGATGCCTCCGTAAACTGTGCACCTCTTCTCCCTCCTAATTGCTAAGCCTCTGGGAAGCAACACTTATCTGTAAAGGTTTGGAAATAGCCATGATTGAAGTGGAAACATTTTCTATCTATTTATAAAACGCTAACGTGGCACAGAAACCACTCATATTAATTATTTTTGAATGGCAACAGTCAAACGTAAACAAATTTCTAGCCGAATGTTTCAGATTGCTTCAATGAACATTTTGACAACTACACTTAAATCAACACCTTGCGAATTAATTGCGCTGTAAAATGTTATTAGAAATGCTCTGTAGTCGGTTCATTATATCGCAAAAAAAGTTCCATTCACTCCGAGGAAAGAGGATGTAAAAGTAATCAAAAAATAGCCGTCAAGCAGAAAGATAATCGAACGCGGAAATAGGCTTAACCCTCGCCAAATGGTTAATCGCTGTGATTTATCTATAAAAATTGATGACCTTATCTTCTAAAAGTATTACTTAACAAAAATGATTTTTTTTTCATTATTTTTAGTCACCGAAAGTTATATTCTTAATTATAGTATTCATTTCATCTCCGCACATTTTTCTTTATTTTAAAATTTTTAATTTGATACACTATTTGATAAACAACAACTACAAAAAAACGATATTTGTAATGTTAATCCCAAATTCATTACAAATATCGACACAACATCATCCGACAAATATTCACTTGCGTTCTTTTGTCAGTATTAAAATAAAAAAATAAAAAATAAAAAAAAATCTTTATTTTAACCATAATTCCGAAGCAGGATTTTTACTTCACTTTTTATTTCACAATATATATACTTTTCATTGTGCATGTGTAGTAAATTGAATATACTGATAAAATTAAATTGAAATTTTTCAGTCTTACGGCATAAGAAAATTTTTAAAAATGCATTCTATATTAATAATTTAACTCTCAAAAAGTCAATAATCTGGATGAACAAGCTGATCGACAAAGGCGGCATGTTTAAATACAATTTCATGTTTGTTTGTAGGTCGAAATACACCCGTCGATGATGACTATGACGTAAAATATAGCGTACCGACATTAAAGGAAGTGAACGTTAATGAAACAGAACTGAACGCTTGTTTATACCCCGGTGGAGAAACGGAGGCATTGGCACGCCTTGAACGAGTCACTCTCAATGAGGTGAGCATTCAGCAATTCAGAATGAAAAGGTTCGACTGCTGACACAAATACATTAAAGCATTGCTATATTTAGGTTATTAGTAATTCGACTTGTATCATTTTTGTATTTGTTTATAACTACTCTAATAAGTGCATCCCTATTTTTTAGACCTGGATTCCAAATTTGCGTTTAGTTTCGTTAGTCTTCCCATTTAGAAAGTCCCTCGGGGGGGGGGCACCTCGTCATTGAGAATGAGAACCTTCCGGTATGGTGGTTCGTTCACGAAACCTTTGAGGGTATACGAAAAGGTTCGAGTGGCTACCTCCCATCGATGACGGAAGGTACTTCCTAAGGGAAGGGTTGTACCGTGGCTGGTGATTGTCCTTAAGACTCAACCACAGTTCCCTCCAGTGTTGCTATCGCGACGAAACGGCCATTCAAGTTTTTCCACTTGCCTTCGAGTGGGGCGGCCTATGATTCCCGTTTAGAAAAAACTGTGCGATCGCTGGGTGATTATCTTGGGATGGAATGCGTAGTATTGAATTGTGCCCGGATTGTAAAGGCGATACCATTAAGTTGGCCTCGTTTTAAGCAGACATATACCTTACAAACATGAGAACATTATCCATAACGGCATCCCACCTGTTGGTGAGGAAGAGGAACCTCAAACATGGAGATGAGAAATTTTCTGGTTTGGTGACTGGTTCCCGCCATCCTGGTGGATACAGAAATGTTATGGGGTCACCGATGACGGGGTATGCCTTCTGCGGGAGTCGTTGTACATTGGCGGGTAATGACCCTTACCACTCAACCTTAGTTCCCGCTTAAACCGCGTTGCGACAGCTTGTGGCCTTTGCCGATATAGTCGTAAATATGCCAACTGGCCCATTGTTGGATCACTCTCGTCTGTGGACGTCGGCCCGAAGCTTTCCACAAATTGTTGGTAAGATGAACAGACATCAAAGCACCTCGGAAAACCACAAGAGAGGGAAGAGAGGGGAAAAAATGCGTCGATCTCAAGGCGCGTACAGGCGGCTTATGCTGTCTCCACATCTGGTCATTCAGATTTTCCATGTGCCTTCATGCGAGTCGAAACAGCTGCCTATGGTACAGCAAATCCGGCACAATAGGCTTATACGCATAGCAAATCTTCTTTGGAATGAGATTCGAGCCCGAGATCCACCGACCTCTAAACCAAGGTTCTTCGACTAGAACGCTATTTTTTTGTTTGTATTTCAGAGAATCAAACATGAATTTAAATCAATCACCTCGAAACTTCTCACATATTTCCTTATAAAAGTGTTTACCGTCCACTCACACACACATAAACAAATGTGGACCTTGCGAAAGATCTTGAACGTTTTGCAGTTCTTAGTACAGTGGAGGAAGCTGAGTATTAATTTTGGGCGCCATTTCGTCGGTCGATTAAAATCAAAATTGAATGCAGTGCGATTTCAGTAACAGGATTACTTAACGAAGTTCATCAGTTTGGGTCGTTACATTTTTGAAGTGATCGCATTTACATGCTTTCAAATGCATAAACCTCTAATTGGAAATGTAAGTGAAAGATTTGATTCAAAATTTGCTAGGGTTCTATATTTTAAATACTAAAACTGTGCATTAAATTTTATCTATTCATTTGATTACGTTTTAATGTTATAGTATTCACTTGCTCTCGGACAGCTAACCAGACAGACAGACTTCCTGTTAGTGCATTTCGTTCAAAATTTGATAGAAATGTATATATTTGGCATAAAGATCACTGACCAAATTGTATCCGAATAGCTCTAATTATTTTTGAATCACTGTGCTCGCAGATAGATATATTCCAAAAATGTGTTTTTTGAGACCCTTTGTTGAGTTTGGCACAAATATTATTAGTATTTACATTATAATTCTTAAATCTGAACTAAGAATTATATTCATCTAGCTCTCTTCGTTTGTGTTATTTTATACTCAAACAGCCCCGCAGCCAGACCTCCTAAGAATGGATTTGACTCAAAATTTGATGTCAATCTACAAATTTGTTGTAAAGATCATATACCAAATTTCATTCATCTAGCTGAAATATTTTTTTTTGAGTTATCTTTGTCACAGACATACAGATATATTCGGGGGGGGGGATTGTTTTTTCGAACTCAGGAAGGTCTAACACGTGAAGATTCATCAAAATCTCGAGTTCGAATTTTTTGACGTTTACAATATTTCCTCTATACTTAGAAACTGTCCGATTCTTAGTTGTCCGAGTAAATCAAAAAGCAATGGGCGGTTCGTTCACATTCTCAATTCATGGCTACAAAAAAACAGAAAAAAAGAAGGGGGGGGGGGGACCGAGGGCTGCTGAGTCTGTTTAATGTTATACAGATAAAAAATTTTGAAGCAAACATATAAAATTCCATCAATCTGGCAAATTCTATTTCTGAAATATCATTACGCATACTTGCAGAAAGGAAAATTTAATTCTAAAAACGGTTTTCAGTCTTCTAGTTGTGGCCTGGTGGTAAGGTCTTGGCTTCGACACCGGTGAGTTTCAGGTTTCAGATCCGCTTCCACCGAAGAACCATTATGTAAGGCGGTCTGGTGCATGTTAAATCCAAACGTCCTCCCGCTGGTTTGGTGTGGAAGTTTGGAGAGGGGAAGTGCCAGCTCAAGTGTCGTTCTCATCCTCTGATCGCGGTTAAACATTACGAGGTCCGTCCCGAAATAGCCCTAGTGTTGCTTTAAAACAGTACGTTAATAAAAATAAACTAAACTAATTTGTCTTCTAGTTAGAGATCTACGCATACGAAGAGGAGATGGAATTTTTTGACGATAATAATAATTTTTCTTCTTATATAAGAAAGTGAAAAATGTATCTAAATATTTTCATTACTAATAGGATATGTCTGTCATTCTAAACATTTCTATAAATAATTTTAAAGTACGAAGTCATTCTTGTGTGAATTACCAAGTTTGAATAATTTTCCATGGACTAACATTAAGGAGGACTTAACAAAACCAAAAGCTGTTAATACTTCCACGTCAGAATTAAAGAGAGAGCTTAATTGTGCAGAACATATTTAAGGTTTGCATGTAGCTACGAATTTATAATTTGTTCTTACCGAAATATTATATGTAATAAATTTATTACATGTATTTTCAGGAATATATTTGCAAATTTGAAAAACCAAATACTTCTCCAAATGCTCTCAAACCCAGTACTACCGTGCTAAGTCCGTACTTGAAATTCGGATGTTTATCTGCACGGACATTTTATTACAAGATAAGAGATATCTATCTGAAAAGCAAAGTGAGTATGCAGTTTTTTTTTTCTTCTTATTTTCTAAATATCTAAAATTTATTTTTGAATTTGTTTATGCGGTAATGGCAAACCTAATATAACTGTTTATAAATCACTACAAACGATCTCCTCACAGATAACACATGCATGTTGGAGTGATATATCGGGTGCTTACTAAATTCTGTTATAAATAGGGAGTCATTTTATTTTATAGATATAAAATAGGAAATAGCAAATGCATCAATATGATGAACATCAAAAATAAATAGTTGCGTTGAAATATTTATTTAAATCAACCGCTGCGTTGCCGCTATCTTATCTCTTCCGCCTTTGTCCGATTGCGCATGAATTGTAATATTTTCCGTTTCTATGATATGAACGCTTTGACACTTTCAACGCTACCGACGAGATATATCGCCTTTCAGATACTTCCAATTACAGGTTTTTGTGGGCTTAAATTTGTCGCTTATGCCAGTTAGAAAAAAGTAAAGGTATTCTTCAAATATTATTAGAAATTTCGACCTATGTAAACTAACATAAGAGACAAAGCCCACATAAACCTGTAATTGGAAGTATCAAAAAGACGAGATATCTCGTCGGTAGCGTTAAAAGTGTTAAGAAAATCCGAATTTCCAGGGATTTTTCTTCTAGCCCTTTGGATTCAGAATATCTCCTCCTCAACTTCCAAAACCACCTGTTCTTAATTGATTTTAATTATATTTTAGAGGAGTTTTTTGGAAAACGCTCTAAAATGGCTATATTTTTGAATTTTTGCATAACAAAGATTGACAAAGCATCTATGAAATCAAAATATACAGTTAAGTAACTAAAGTTTTTTTAAATATTAAATATTTTTTGTTAAAAAAAGAGGTATAAGGAAAAATTCTTTTAGTTTAGATATTTATCAAAAGATTTGTTTAAAATTTTGCAGATAGCTTAAGAAATACAATATACTTAGTTCCTGAAATTAAAGAAAAAATTCTGCATTTCTATCCATACTAAATATTGGGGATCGGCTGACAAATAACATGAAATTTTCAATTTCTTTCGCATTGTGAATTATTGAAACAACTATAAAATATTTCTGAATGTACAGATTGTTTATTCTCCTATATATAAAGTTGTGGTTATCATCTGATCCTTTATTGTAATCTTAAACTTTTTTTCCAAGACTTAATTTTATATAGTGGCGATATTTCTCTGGTCCGTTTAACCAATATTTCAACGCAAAAGCTTTTATTTCATCAAAGTAATTTGAAAACTAGTCGCCTTAAGCGACCAGCTGGTTTATTGAGAATATTGTTATATCTGATTCCGAATAATTTTCCCTTTTTTATTACTCCATGTTTATGATTCTGTCAAATTAACTGATATTAAAGCCGTGTTATTTTAATTGTCTTAGTTAGGCTCTATTTATCGTGTACATGAACCTTTCTTATAGAAACAATCCTATAACATCATGGTGCTATTAAAACATTAGTATCCAGTTTATCTTCAATTTTTTAAATTGTCTTTTAGTAAATTACACTGATTTTAAAGAGAATCTCTCTTCTTTAGTTTTCAACAATGAAAGAAGACCACGCAATTCAGTATTGGAGGAAACTATGAAAATTTTTTTAATTTCAGGGCAAGAATGTAATTTATCGTTGGAAATCAGCCAAAAAAATGTCAAAATTTAGCAAAAAAAAAAAAAAAATCTTCTAAATTATTATTAATTTGGTATTAAAAACTATTAAATTTTGTATCATTAAAAATGACATTTTTTTTTAAATTTTGAAGTGATATAAAATTTATTAATGCAATAATACTTTCGAAAGTTATCGCGCGAAGACGCCGAAATTCAACTTAATTCTTAATTAATTAAACTAATTATAATTTTTAAAAAATCGCTCCGAGTTGCATGTTTTCCTTCTCTAAGATATACATGTGATGAATTCCATATGCTAATCAAATGGTCTGATCTGTAGAGGGCCAATACACTCACGCATTTATCTTTATTATTAGTAGCGATTACACCCTGCCGATTATTTCAGTATCATATAATAGAGAATACTCAATATAATTTGGTTCCATTTTTTTTTTTTTTAACAGAAAGGCTACTCCAAACCTCCCGTTTCACTTCATGGACAATTGTTTTGGCGAGAATTTTTCTATACAGCTGGTTTTGCTACGCCGAATTTCGATCAAATGGTTGGAAATCCAGTCTGCAAGCAGATACCTTGGATTGATAATGATTCATTTTTTCAGTCATGGGCTCATGTAATTTCTTAGTCGCTTTTTTTTTCTTTTGTAATTAGGTCTATGCTTTCAGTATTTCTTTTAATCCTATGAGTGTTTGTAATTGCACTTTTAGTAAGTTTAATTTAGTCTCTTATCTTATCAATGTATTGATTCTTTTTAGGGCCAAACGGGTTATCCATTCATCGATGCTATTATGACGCAATTAAGAAAAGAAGGTTGGATTCATCATTTGGCTCGGCATGCTGTTGCTTGCTTTTTAACACGAGGAGACTTGTGGGTCTCTTGGGAACGTGGAATGAAGGTAATTAATTGTTCCCTTTTACTCAAAGAGCACGTGACTTTAAAAGCAATTGCGTATTTCATAATTATTTATAAAATCTAGACGGCTTTGGCGACCCGCTTTTCAGCCAAAATGACTGAATTTTTCAGTCTGTTAACACTAGATTAACACAAGGGATCAAGGGAAAACTTTTCGTTACTTTTCTTTAAGAAAATTATTGCCGTATTTTATGAGAATATTTTAATTAATTTTTACTTACCTTCATAAGACATATGATCGCAAATCTTATCTTTTTTTAGTTTCAGTGGAGCATATAGTATATTTAATTTTACTGAAGGAGTCATTTTGACCATTCGAATAAATATTGTTGAGAGTACATACATTTATATTTAAATATGCAACGGCTTGATAGGGATGCACATATATATAGGTATAAATATAGTAAAAATTATGTATTAGTAAAATGTGTGTATACAAGAAGCAAGAAGACGAAGCCGAAAGTCAGTCTGATAGAAGCTATTATAGGTTGTTAGTAAGAAGATGTGTGAGTCAATGTTTTGGTAGAAGAATAGATGGTCTTGAAGACCTAGATTAGAAAATAAACACTTTTTTTAGTTAATAAACACAGAGGAACTACCCTTTCATCACACCACATCTCAACAAATATATTTAAAATATAAAAGTTTTTTCTGCTTTAACTTCATAATAGATAGGCCAATTTATATTTTTTTCTAATTAAATACCGAAAGAAGTCATCTTGACTCCTTTAGTAGAAATAAGTATATGCCAACTCATGGTATACTTAGTGATAAACTATCAATACGGAATGCAATTTTTTAGTTTCATTTTGTTATTGAACAAGAATAAAAAACATGAACTTAATCGAATCAGTAAAAATATAAATAAAAAAAAATTACAGTGTGGATAAACTAAGTAATGTATATGCTACAAAATAAAAGCGAAAATGCAAATCTTACTTTGGAATGAATGTCAAAGAAAATAATTACTTTATTTTAATTTTAACATTAGCAAAAGCACGCGACTGTGTGTTTTGATAAATTTCATCGCAGCATTACAGATTGTTAATTAAATTAAATTTTTAAAAAATGTCATGAAAAATGAAGGAAAAAAAATGCACGGAAATGTAATTAGTATAAATAAAATTGTAACCTTTTGAGTTTTAAGGAATGAAAAATACTTTATGTGAGATAATAGTTTTGGAAGATATGGCTATCAATCTCCATAGGTTAGTCATAACGATTATCCATCTGAAAATGATTGAACCTATTTTCGCTCTGTATTAATCTATCTGACGCTTATTTCTTGATTTTTTTTCCCTCTGATTGCATAAAGCGTTTACTAAACATTTCTAGTAATATTTGCAGCTCCATTAATTTGCGAAGTATTTATTTAAATGCAACTGTAAAATCGTTCCACGAAACAGTCTGAACAGTTCGCATTGCACTTTGTTTACATTTAAATGTTGCCATTCTACATTAGGTAAAAAAAAAAAAAATGAATTTTTGTGCCACGAAAGTTAGCATTTTGTATATATAGATTATGATGGAATTTCTAAATTCCATGACATTTGCTTGCACAGGCTGCTGTTTAGTCAGAAACGTTCAAAAACTTTTAGATTTGAATCTAACCTAAATCTTTATGCTGGGTTTATACTCGGCCAGTAGGCAGCGCATGCACAGAAAGGAACTTATTTATGTTTGCCACAATTTTATAAGATAGATTCAGGCATTCCATTCTTGTCTATAAATTATCCTGAGTTTTTCTTTTCCACTGCGCATCGTATTAAAACGATGGATATTTACACAAAGAAACATGGTGAAATGAAAAGTCAAAATAGCTAAATTTTGAAAACTATAGAAAAAAAATGGCACATAAAACGTTAAAAAAAAAACTCGCATCAGAAAGAACGAAGAGTAAAAAATGTCGAAATTAATCTATAATAAGAAAACAATTTTTTCACGCCAAAAAAAACCGCCGAATTCTACAAACGCATGCGCAGTAAGAAAAGAATAAAATACAGCGGCATGTTATTGTCCAGTCGGGAAAATTACTTACCGTCGACCGAATAGCATTTTTCAGCCTTTCTACGCATGCGCTGCCTACTGGCTGTCTTATAACTGGCCGAGTGCAAATTCGTCATTACATTCAATATCAGATGATAATTTTTCAACAGTTCCATATTGTTTATATATTAAAAATAAAACGAAAAATTTAAGAATCAGTTCTCCAACAATTGGTTTGATTTCTATAATTTTTACTTCATTTGATGACCCCCTCCCCCTCGACATGACATCAGTGATCACATATTCACCGTCTAATCCTCATTTTCGAGAAAAACACTGCATCAAAATATAATCTTCGTAGGAAAAACGGTAAAGCGCCCCGAATTACTGTACGATTGCGTTCATTTTTTTTTTATTTAATTTCATATGGAAGCACTTGATGATTAGATACATCATCAATGGCCACCTGTTCTTCTCGTACCCGTTTTTTTTAAAAAATATATATCCGAAATAAATTAAAATGGAGACTCCAAAAAAAAAATGGATCGATTTCGCTAACTAATTTGACCACTTTACGTAGTACTTTCATTTGATGTGATAAGGGACAGTTCATCAAAGTTGATTGACATTTATTATATAATAATGCTATTAATATTATTATGAATTCGGGATTCTTTCGAATTGTTAGTCGGTAAAAAAACACAATCAGTAATAAAAAAACGACTTCTATTAACACGAAGACAAGAATGCGCAGACAGCAAATGCACAGCCGAGATGTACGCAAACAGCACACTATAACAAAAAGTAGCCCACAAGTAGTAATCGGTAGTAATAGCAACCACATCACACAAAGCGGCCAGACAGAATTCAGCAGTAGGAGGGAATCTACGTACTCTCAATGATCTCTTCAAACGCCTGAAAATCTCCACTGTCTCCTTGCTTTAGCTGTATCCAACTGCGACTCACTATTACACGACTGACTACTCCGCACACGACTCGATGCTGCTTCGATAATAAACTATAGGACTCGGCACACAGCCCAATTCAGCAATCGCTTGAGGTCCATTCAACACCTGCGCTTCGCTGGATTAATCCAACTACAGTGCCCGAAAAAATTATAAGGACACGCGAAAAATCGCCAAATCTAGAAGCCTTGTTTACAGAATCGTATGCAAATTTTTGCAGCAAAAATAGAAGTAAAACTAAAATATTTTATGCGTAAAGTAATTAAAATTTTCAATTTTAAATCTGCTAAAATTTAAATTTTGATTTTTAAACCTAAATGAAAACGGAAAAAAGTATAAGGACATTGCTTTTTCTCCAGTAATTATTTAAAAATTTGCATATTTGAAAGCATAAAATGACAATTCCGAGTTAAAAGATTCATTTGCGAAAAGAATTTCCCACTCGGCGACTTTCAGTGGGAATTTTTAAACGATGCCCAAAGGAACTCAACTTTCTGTCTCTGAAAAAGGAAAAATTGTTGCTTTTCGAGAATGTGGATTAAGTGGATGGGAAATTTCAAAAAGAATCAAGAGATCTAAAACGGTGGTTTATAATTTTCTAAAAAAACCTGGGATGTATGGTATGAAAAAGCGAACTGGGAAAACAGAAATTCTCACTCGTGGACAAAAAAGAATGATTGTAAGGAGAGCTTGCGAGAAAAGAGAAACCGCAAATGAAGTTAGACAAAATTTGAGTTTACCATGCTCAACAAGGACTGTTCAAAATATTTTGAGTAAACATCCTCAAGTTTCTTATGGGAAATTAGTGTCACGCCCCCCTCTTACAAATCATAAGAAAAGAAGAGTTTACTTTGCCAAAAAATACATTTCTCTTGGTCAAAAGTGGGCTGATGTAATTTTTTCGGACGAAAAAAAGTTCAATCTTGATGGACCTGATGGTTTTCGTTATTTTTGGTATGATCTGCGAAAGAGCAAGGAAGTGCTTTCCAGGCGTCAATATGGTGGTGGCTCGGTTATGGTATGGGGCGCTTTTGCGGCAAATGGAACCACTCCAATTGTATTTATCAACCGTAAAATGAATTCGGACAGGTATGTTGATATGTTAGGAGAAAGTTTGTTACCTGAAGCGCCACTAATTACTACAGGGAACTATATTTTTCAGCAGGATAATGCTTCGATACACGTTTCTACGAGTGCAAAATTCTGGTTTGGAGCTAATTCTGTAAATTTACTTGATTGGCCGGCGAGAAGTCCCGATCTTAATCCAATCGAAAACTTATGGGGACTTCTAGCCCGAGAAGTTTATAAAAACGGCACGATTTACAAGATTTTGTCGTCGCTATCAAAGACGCGTGGGAAAAAATATCTGTGGACATTTTAAAAGATCTTTCAGGATCTATGACCTCTCGGCTTATTCAAGTGATTGAAAAAAAAAGGTAGTGTTCTTGATTATTAAAACATTTTTTAAGTATTTTACAACATGTCCTTATAATTTTTTCCGTATTTCCTTTAGTGTTAAATTTTGTAAAATCAATATTTTGAAGCTAAATTATGTTTTTTTATGAGGTATAAGTGTTATCCCAAAATTATGCAGCATAAGTAAGAAATATAAAAAGTTCATTTAGGTGAAATGGAAATAAAGCATATTTTCATGCAATTACATGTTGTCCTTATACTTTTTTCGCGCACTGTAATTCGTTGTTGACTCGCTATGCGACTTTTAAACCTTCCGGTGACGCGATTGCCTTCAGCTTAGATTACCGGCCCTTTATAGTTCCCGGAACCGGGCAGAGAAGGTTCTGGAACAATGAAGCATATCTTGACTCCTAAAGGCTCTATCACCAAAATTCTGGAAGATTCCAGTATTATCTATTTTTTGGCCAAAGTCGCCTAATGGTCACCAACTTTATCACCAAGCCCCGAGATCATTGATTCGGCATCCAACAAAGCTGATCGTAAAATGGTCTTTCCAGTGAATGAATTAACCGTACTGGGAAGCGACATTACAGATCTGTAGCAATATTGTGAGCTGGTCACTGAAGGCATTTATTTAAGATTTAATATCTGTTACTGTTGATTCTTTTAAGTTTAAGTTTTTATTAATTTATGTTTTTTAGGTATTTGAGGAACTGTTACTTGACGCAGACTGGAGTCTGAATGCGGGAAACTGGATGTGGCTTTCAGCCAGTGCCTTCTTCCACCAGTATTATCGTGTTTACAGCCCAATAGCTTTCGGGAAAAAGACTGACAAAAATGGGGACTACATTAGGTTTGTGTCGAATTTGTTTTATGCCGGGATATAAGCATTTTGTTTAAAATTAAAATAAAAGCTAATTTTAAAAGAACAATTTTTTAAACTACAATTTTGTTTTTTTTAATTGTTTTAAAATAAATGAATGCAGCTTCTATCTCAAATTATTTCTTTATTCAAGACGTTATATTGAAATATTTCATTTTTACTGATTCAATTTTTCATATTGAATCAGTAAAAATCCAAGTTTAATTAATTTTGAAGTTATGGAGGCATTGCCGGAATACTTATAATTTAGAATATATTAATTTTATTTTCATATTTTTGTCATATGTATTTTATTTGTGATAATTTAAAAAATCCATGATGATTAAAATGTACGAAATCTTATCCGCATGCAAATGAAATTCTGTAATTTTTCATTAAATAAGTAATCACTCCGATCAAATTTCATTTTTTAGATATAATTAAATAAGTTGTTAATATTTGAATATTATTTATTTCCTTAAAAAGTGCAGATGTGTATGTGTAACAGAATAGATTGGCATAGTTATTCAATGGAAACCGTCTCCAAAATGCTCATTTTCACATACAATTGTCTTTGTAGAAAAATGTTCATTCGCTATGAAATAACTTCGTAAATTATTAAAAGAAAAGTTAGCAAGAAGAGACATATATTAGGAACTATATCTATTTTATTAACGACGCATTTAACTGGATACTTAGATACATATTGCTGCTAGATGTGTGTCAATGACTTGTAATATCTTGATCCTGGTCGATCAAATAAGAGAGTCGCGTAACTAAAAAATTCTTTTATTTACAGCCTTATATGTGTACACATAAATAACTTGTTCTCATCTAGGTTAATATTATTTACAAAAATCACACAACAATTGAAAATTTAATCATAAAATATTCCTTGATCAAATCGGAGAATAGAGACCAAAAAGACGCTAGCTGGATATTAGCTCAAAACGGCTTTGCCAAGGGCCGTTCCAGAAATCCACCGATCTTTATCGTCTGGATCCTAACACAGAAACCCGAATAGCACGGAGCTTCTCATAAAATCAGAAACAATCAATATATAATCAATTCACAGCTAACACCGGCTAAGGTCCACCTGGGTTCGACACTTAATGATAACGATTACTTGTGATTGATCATTTCTACATATGTGGCCTTTCACCTGGAATGCCATTAAATGGCGAGACGCAATGCCTTTATTAGTGGAAAGGAACCACATCTGGAGGTCCGTAGACACTTAACTATGTGTGCGAAAACAGGTGACGTTACATCTGGCTGGAATGCCAATAGCCATGTGAGGAAAAAGAGGAAACGTTACAGGCTTATTATAAATATTATCACATGTTATTACATGATAAGTAATTTGTTATAAACTTTGTGGAATTGTTTTGAATTTTGCTTAGCAGGCTACACATTTTTAAGGCACAATTGATAATAAAATACTGGTTTTTTTCCTCGGTTGCATACTATGTTGAAACTAACAAACACAATTGAGTTTTATATTGATATTAAAATATTACATATTCTTTTATCAATGATACTTTATTTTGTAATGTAATGTTAAAATTTATTTTCTATATTTACGTTGAAATTAATGATTACAGGAAATACATTCCAGTTCTGAAGAAATTTCCACCTGAATATATTTATGAGCCGTGGAAGGCACCCAAGAAGGTTATTATTATTATTATTATTTTCCCCTTCAAAGTATTATTAATTGCGGGTCAAACAGACACTTTTAATTATTTATTTTTAAGCGCTTTATGTGCTACAGAAATATACTGTGCTGTGTACATTTAGAACGAAATTCGGTAGAAAGGTTGGATGGTCTGTCAGTGAATTTCAAACACATTAAAAAAAAAGTTGTGGTCGAATAAAATTGCATTTTACAGGGAAGTTTCCGTCACTGGCCACAGAGATGATGTGGGTTCATTCTGTTTCATAGAAAGCCTCTAATGGTTTCAATTTTCAGAAATCAACTTGCCTGCGCAATATTTTACTTGCATTTTTGTCTTTTTTTTAAAAAATAATTTCATATTTGGGAAAATAAAAAGGATTTATTACAATATCCCAACTTTTTCCATCCAGATTTTATTTATAAAATATATAGTTTTCAACCAAATCTTACAAAGCTTTCAAAAACTAGTCACCTTTAGCGACCAGTTTGTTCACCCAGAGTACTGGCATTTCTGGCTGCTTAACTATTGATAAGGAATAAATTTTAAAAATTTCACCATATTATTTAATGAAACATATAAATTAAATGAAATCAATATACAACAAATTACTAATCTGGGAAATTAAAATGTGATCTAGAGACTTTAGATCAATATACTGTCCCAAAGTTAATAATTTTGGGGCGATTTTTCGTCAAATAGAATCGTGACATTTTGTTGCAACTCTGAAAGCTGTTTTTTATCATTTTGAGAATCATTTAAGATGGCGAATTTTTGGATGATTGCCATGATTTTGACGTTTTGGGCGAGAATTCAATTTTCAATCTTATCAAAATGTATATATGTTAGTGTTAAAGGTGTCTTTGTAAATTTCATTGTAAAATTGTAATTATAAAAAATTGTAAATTTGAGATATTTGCTTTTATATTTTTCTGAGGGAAATAGTACTGCCAAATATAAATGATTGTGAGGAAACTGTCTCTAGACATATTTTTCATCTTGTTTATGATTACATGTAGCTTCAAGAGCAACTTGGCTGTGTTATTGGCAAAGATTACCCTTCGCCTATCGTGGATCATGATACAGCCCGAGTGGAGAATCTAAGACGGATGGATGCTGTATACAAATCAAAACAAGAAACTAAAGGCAAGATAATTTTTTTATATATATATTTCAAATTGTGGAGGAGGGCGAAAAGTCACGAAGCACAATTTAGGATTAAACTAAATTTATTAATTTCACCTAAATCGTAACATATAACAAATTAAAATGTCAATTCTTAGATTAGACTGCCTTGGATGGGATTCGAAATATTGACAGCTCGATGCTCAACCAGTTGAGCCACAAGAATTGATGGTGAGGTTTATTTGTGGGTAGTTCAATTTACTTAAAATGGCCATAGGCTGACCATATGACTGCAAGTAAACCTGGCTTAAGAGCACCTCACACAATGAGTGATTTGTATATTGAACCAAAAGAAATGTAACAAAAGTGGCTCACTTAATGAGCGAGTAGTGAATCGTCGCATGCCGGATTGGCGGGATAATGACGCAGACCAAAAAAGCAGGGATATTTTTCGATCTACCCAGCGTTACAAACGACGGTGGGCGATTATATATAATGATATTAATAATATACACTAAAATGTCCTTTCTTTAATTTTTTTTAAATTTTAAATTTATATTTTTTAGATAAAGACAAAAAAGAATCTCCAATGAAATCTAAAAATTCACCGGTGCCAAAAAAGGCACCCTCCAAGGGGAAACGAAGTTTGGACGGAAACAGTCAAAACAAAATATCGAAATTTTTCAAAAATAAATGACATGAATTGATTTTGATTTGTACAAGAAGATCTGAAGTATTTTAGACCCGAAAAAAAATGTGTAGGACTGAAAAAATGTTTTACCATTTTGAATATATTTGTAAAATATTCAATGAAAAATTTATGTATGAGAATATTAAATCAAACCGTGATAAAGAATTTCTCTGTTTATTTCATATATGTTTATTGTGCTTCATCACAACGTGGCATTTATTTATATTTAACTACTATATAAAATAAATCTTGCAAGAGTTTGTCTGTAGAAGCATCAAAAGATAGAAATTGTTCTAGTTGTAAAGTATTTATTTATAATATACTCAAGTTTTGACAGAGAAGCATATCAGTACGAGAGATGTGATTTCCGTCAGCTGCACGCTATGTGCTCTTTTGGAAGCTCAAATATTTGTTATGAATGATGGTGCATATCTTATTTTACCATTTATGGTGATAGTCAAGTTCTTAATTTTTTTTAATCTAACAAATAGCGCACCTATGCGGAAATAGTAATTTTACATTTGATTTTTAACGAAATAGCATCATCGGAGAAAAAGAAATTAATGTGTTCTTTAGTTCTGTGAATTCAGATTGGCCATTACTGTTTAAGACAATTTTGAGATTACTTAAAGAGCAGAGTGTATTTTTGCAACGCTATTTGAAACACCCAAAGTTAAGATCGCAAATGCTGTGTCTAGTGTGACAGCTGAAATGTTGGTTCAGATTAATTTAGTTATACAGGGTAATTCAAAATGAATATAGCGATTACAAACGGCTATAATTATTCAATGAAAAATAATTTATCGATAAGATTAACACATAATAGAGACAGAACTTCAAAATTTTGTATACATACGTCATAGATGTTTTATGTGACTTCCCTTGGTCACACGGACAGTATTTAATCGGTAATCCATTTCACGCCATACATTCTGAAGCATGTCTGCAGTCACCGACGTAAGCGTATTACAAATGCATACTTTGAGTTCTTTAATTGTTTTGGGCATGGGAAGCACATACACCCTGTCTTTCACATAATTTCATAGATAAAAATCGCAGGGTGTCAAGTCCGGACTCGCCATTTTTACCAGGGCGGTTTTGGGATGGACCTGGTAATTTTTAATGGCGGTCACATGACAAGGACAACACCTGAGCTAGTACCACCCTCTCCAAACCGAAACAACATTTGACTCACGAAATCTGATTTAAAGTGCAGCAGACCCACTTACACGACAGATGTTTAGCGGAATCAGGACTCGAGCTTTGAACCTTCCGGCTGTAAAATCGAGATATTACCACCAGCCCACTGCGGCCGGCAAAATATTGGATAATTCTTGGAAAGAATTGGGATACCGCTCTATCATTTTTCGTGCTATGAAGGCTGCTCACATCAAAATTTACTGACGCAAGTTATTAGTGTTAAAAACTTTATAAATATTTTTACAATATATCGAAACAACCGTATGTCAAATCAAATGTGGTTTCTTTTTTAACTTTCTTGTATACGTAGTATAGAGAAAATATAATAATCATCGAAAAATTAAAACTCGAAATTTTGACTAATCTTCACTGTTTTTACCTCCCTGTGTTCGAAAAACATATTTTTGGAAAATGCCCATCTATTTGTCGATTAAAATAACTCAAAAACACTTAATGCTAGACAGGTGAAATTCGGTATATGAACTTAACACCAAATTCGTAGATCTCTATCAAATTTTGAGCAAAATCTATTTAAAGGAAATCTGTCTGTCCGTCTGTGCGAATATAATTTAACACCATAACTACAAAACTATAGATAGATAAAATTCGATACATTGAATTAAAATCTGTAATCTAAACAGCTGTCAAATTGTGAGCCAAATCCAACGAGGTATGTCGGTCTGCACTTCCAGAAACATGTAAACGCGATAACTCAAAGAAGCAATGACTTAAATACATCAAATTTGGTGTGTGATTTCGTGACTACATGTGTAGTTCGGTGTCAATTTTTTGTTTTAATCGATTGGGAAAAACGCATCTAAACCACAAATTTGATTTTTTGATGCTATTAGCGCATGCCAGGAATTAATCGCCAAATGATTCACCAATGATGACACGAAAGACTCAGTAAAAATAATAAATTCACGCCAAAGGTTAATATTTTGTAACTATTGTATGTCAATGCAATGCAAGCCTTCTCTGAAATTGTATTTTTATGAGAATATATTCGAGAAAGTTTGCTAACACTTAAATTATAACACTTTTTATGCTGTAGAGAATATGAGTTCCGCCACTGAATAGATATTCTCCTTTTTCCTAAAATCAAACACACTGGGCATGGGTGAATTAATAATATTTATTACTTTACGTT
The DNA here is from genome assembly GCA_026543865.1 of Argiope aurantia. Classification (NCBI taxonomy): domain Eukaryota; kingdom Metazoa; phylum Arthropoda; class Arachnida; order Araneae; family Araneidae; genus Argiope; species Argiope aurantia. Next base: position 155,760 of record JAPMOR010078898.1, read on the forward strand.
TTTAATTTAAAAATTATTGGCCAATTAAAATAGTGATTTTTTTTTTTTTGAAAATATACTTTTTAAAAAAGTGAGGTATTTTTTTGGTGTAATTATATTTAGCTTTCATATGATATGGGCCATGACTTAATTGAGGCCTCATCATAAAACTTTTGGTTTAGTTTAATTATATCAACGTTCGCTTTGAAGCAACACTAAATCTATTTTGGGACGGACCTCGTCATTTTAAACGGTCAGATGATGAGGATGACATCTGACCTGGCATTCAGCCCCACCCCCCTTCTCCAAACTTCCAGGAAATGCTTTTGTTAAATTCCCAAATATCAATATAAAAGTCATCTTAAATTTAAAAATTCTGATGAAAATTTCTCCTATGACAAAACTTGATCCATATCCATCTTCCACATACGCATGTCCACAGTTGATCTGAAAAGTGGCTCCAGCAATTCAGTATCTTCTGACAACATGCATCCTGTAGGCAGCAAAATTAAAAACATTCTTTCTGAGTTTGCCCCTTTACGTAGCAAACCTTACAATTTCTTCACCAAGACTTCTCCAATGATATACAAGATTGGAGTTTTTTTTTTACTTTGTTTTACTATACAAAATTGTTTTATTCACAATATCTTCTTTATGGCTCTTTCCTAAAATCTCCTACTCAAACCTCCATAAGAGTACCTGCTCTTTAAAAAAGACGGGAAGTTCTAACTCTTTCAGAACCAAAATTAAAGGAAGTTTCTTCTAGCTTCTAGCACAGAAGTCTTTGAACTCAAGAGAAAGTAGAGAATGTTTATGACCAATGCACACTATGAACAAAGCCACTAAACATGAAGCAATGACAAATTCAGATACTGAAAATATGGTGTTAAATGATGATTATATTCAACATTTATAACTTTTCAATACTACTTTTGAAGTGATTGGTAAAAAATTTCATTTTGTAAATACAGTTGTAAGAGATTTTATTGCCCTGATTATGATACATTAATGGGTAAACTGTGTTTTTGTAGGGAGTGAACTTATGACTTAATAGTACTAAGAAAAAACATACAAAACAATTTTCAATACTATACTAGTACTTTAATATTTCACTAACATTTCATCAGATACAAATTTGTATAATTTATTTCATATAAAATGAAAAACCTTAATTCACATACTTGAATGTGACAGAAATGTTAAAATTGCTCATGATGAGTGTAAAATTTAACTAGAAAAGTTTGTTTTATAAAATTAAAAATTAAGAATCTTATTCATTAATTAGCAATAAAATAAAATATCATTTAATATCAAATACAAAAAAAAATGTACATTTTCCATTTTTTTTTCAATATTTCTATACAATATTTAATGATTTTAATTCTTTGATGACACAAATTATCTGACAGTGACTTTTCAGTTCAATCAAAAATAAAAGCATACTACATTTTGTAGTTTCCAGATACATGATAAATACAATATCATGTGATTTGTTATTTTATGTTAAAATGTTTAAAAAATACTTTTCTTAAACAGTGATGAAAATTTGTACTTAATTTTCAAGAGAAAAATCTAAAAATGTATTAAATTTATTCAATAAGTCAATATTTACAAATTGTAGTATCCCTGTTGTTCCTATTTCTGGCTTTGAAATGTAATGACAGATCATTATTTAAAAGAAGCAAAGTTTTATAAACAATTGACACAATCTAAAAATTAGATTTCAGCTGTTAACAAAATCCATTTAAACAATTTATCACCTTCAAAATATGGACACTAATGATAATAACTATCATTAAATTACAATATAGTTGCAAAACATTCTTTTTTTATTATTCATAATGATCTAATACACTACTATATTATTTCATTAATATTACTTTCTAGTAAAAATAGAGTGATATTAAATTCAATTTTTACTTTAAATTAATAATGTGATAAAATCATTTAATTATCAGAAATAAGAACATTCAAGACACTTATAATATTTCGTTTATACATTATTGCTATAACTGATAAAAACACACTCTCTCAGTACTGGATATTTATATGGGCTTCAGTATTTAAGGCTGCATTAGAAAAGAGCAAGGTTCAAGCCATACTTGGAAGATGAACCTCTTTTGGCATTATTAGTCAAACATCCAGTTTATGAAGGTTCAAGAGGAAGGAGAAGAAGGTCATATTAAAAAATACCTTTCTTTCTTTAAGAATGGATGCAGATTTTCACCTTAATTATACAAACTTGTGCAGTGCTCCATAAACACAGAATGATTTTTTAAAAAATGCTACGCTGAAAGAAATACAAATGTGGGTATTATTTACAACTGCACATGGAAATTGAAAATATTTTATCTATTCTTTATTTCATAAAATAATGAACTGAAATTGATAGAAGATTAAAATTTGAACCACAATAATTTAATATAATAAAATTTAAAATCCTAATCTATGAGAATAAGTATCAAAGAAATGTATTAAATAATTTTAATTATTAACTGAATATTGTTTGAAGAGAAATGGGTATTCCTTAGCCTTCTTTTTCTTTCTTCCTTACAATATAAAATGACACTTTCAGTTAAACCACAATGTTTTCATATCTCACTGATATTGCTGAATATTATATATATTCAATGAATTATAGTCATAAAATTATTTTTTCATAAATTTTGATATCTAATAAGATTAATTAAAGTTAATTTTGTATAAAATATCTGTAACAGATACATATAAAAGAAAAATTAGAATTTCTACACATATCATTTAAGAATAAAAACTGACGGAGATGGAATGCCAAATTTGAAAACAACAATGCATCCACTTAAAATTTTTCTTAACTGCTAAAGGAAAAAGATATAATAAAAGCTAAAAGTTACTTATAATAAACTTTGTATAATACAATCTTATATATAGCAAAATGCTTTTCTATGCCTGTAAAAAAAATTCTTGGTAACATGATGCATAAATATTTTCAGCACTTCGAAAGCAATCCTGCATCATTTTTAAGCATGAAAGAACATAATCAACTTATTCCTTTTCACAAATCAACAAAAGAATTATATATAAACAAATTATGTACATCAATAAGTCATTACAAAGGGCTTTCTAAACTGTAGAACTGCAAACAGTTTCATTGTTTATCTTTCGGGCAGATATTCTAGTGTAATTAAATAAAAATAAAATTATTTTTAATGAATACTTCAATAATTAAATAATTGCAAGACATTAATTTCCTATCTATTAATTATTACTTATGACTGCTGCTGCAACTACAAAAAGTCTAAGAAGCCCTGTATGAAAATTATGACTAAACTGACAGTGTAACACAAAAATAGTACATTGTTTAAAAAGACAAAACAATTATAACAAATGACACAGAACTTGGTCAACAGTAGTAAACAAACAATAGAATAATAAATTTTGAGCTTATACAAACATATACATGAAATACATATAGGTACATACATATATATGGATCTTGAGAGAAGGAAGAAAAAAAAAAATGTTTAAATCACATACAATCAATTCCAGAATTGAAATACAAATCATTACTAGCTGAAATAAAATATTCTTCATACAGCAAAAACTTCCTATTCAAAATAACATCTCTATTCATATAGGAACAAGAATTAAAAATATTCAATAACAACGATCATATTTTGGACAGCAAGATCATTGAAAAATTGTATTTAAAATATATTAAAGTTATAATTAGAAAGAATTTCTTGTTTTTAAAATGAAATTGATTTGTAATGTTAAAGTTACAATTCTTAATTCAATTACTTTTTAAACTAAATAAAAACTTCATATTTATAACAAACACATTTATTTGCTTATTTCTTTATTAAAAAGATTAAAATTAATGAATTTTAAGAAAAAGAAAATTTACTTAAGTATACAAAAAGTAAAACTAATAAATACACAAAAAATACCAGAATTTTAATACTTCGTGCAGAGAAGATTAGTATTTTTTATACATCCTACAATGTATTGAGGCTGTATAGTTAAATTTATTTTACAGATAAAAGTATATATTTTTTTATTTTTTTAAAGTAAATTTTTTATTAAAAAACAAAGAACTTATAAGATGAGAATTAACAAGTCAAATTAGACACAAAGGAATAATACTGATATCTTCAGCTGTGTATTTTAAAACACTTTTTATTTAATTTGACTTGTTTTATGTTAGCAAAAATGAAACTATGTAATTAATTTTTTACCCAGTATCTGAAGTGCTAGTTTTGAAAATTTATATTTTTCTGCATTATTGATGAGAGTATAAATTATCAATTAATATTTCATTTTAATTAATTTCTGAATCCATATGTTTGGAAGCTTTGGTAGAAAATTTGAGAAAAAAAAATGACTATACTCCATTAATAATTAACAATTATAAATAAAAGTACAAAATAAAAAAAATCATTAAAATAAAAAATTTCAATTTTCTAGTACCCTACTAAAAAAATGGTTTAAAATTTTTTTGTTAAAACATATAAATGTGAAAACATCACATTTATATCATATCTTCAGATATTTAGGACAAGTTTATTAATTTGGAGCAAATGCTGCTCTATTAATAGAAGTTCAAAAAGAATGAACATAGGCTTATCAAAACTTTGATTATAAAATACAAAAAAGATCAAATTATAAAACGAACTATGTGTAGTAAATACATGTTGTAATTTCTTTAAGAAATTCAGTTAAAAAATCTTATTCTAAAACATCATAAATAAGTCTCATTTCTTTCTTTAAAATTTTAATGTACACATATTTTAGCTGCCTTAAAAGAAAGTTATCTGCAAACAAAAAATATGTGATTTTAATTACTGCAAATAGTTCAAAGTTCAAGCTTTGTTATCTGCAAGCAGTAAAATGAACAATAATACTGTTTAAGTAAAAATACAAGAATAAAAACTAACATTGTTGCACAACAGAAGGAAAAGTTTTAGCAACTAATCTATAAAACATAATTCACTGACGTAAACATTGCATTTGTACTAGAAATGAATGCAATTAATTATCACAATTATTTCAACATTCAAAATTATGTATCACAAAAGCTTTCAGTCTTTAACGAAAAAAAGGAAAAAAAAAAGGCATTATATATATATATATATAAAAGGAAATTTAAATAAATTTTCATAAAATGTAGCTCATTGTTGTATGATTAGTGTAATTATATAAAATCACATTAACCACATAATTAACTTACATGTAGAATTTTCTTATCATTTAAATTATAGATACTGCCAATCAAACGATCTTACAACTCACATACTCCATAAGCATACCCTTCAACAGCTACAAGAATTGGTGGAAACTACAGAGTAATGAATATACTGTAAAAACTATGGAAATAAATGAATATAAATGGGGGGGGGGGGGAACCAGCAATTGCTCTTTTTCCAAATACTTAGTCACAGCATTCCAGGCAGTGAAAAACCTTTTAGCCTGTTTAAGATATATATATATATTCAGTATGAATACAAAAAAACACTGGAGTTGCTCTTCATTACAAAAACATATATGTGAAATTTTTATAATGTTAAATTGAGCAATGACTACTTAAAAAATAAAAGTTCTTGCTATTTAAAGAGAAAAAAATGTAAATATCTAACAAATAATTTTTTGATCAACAAAACCGTGTTATATGATTTTTTTTAAAAAAATTATTTCACTTCTATATTTAGTTAATAATGAATGTGTGTTTAGTTTTCCCAATGTTTGTTTTAATTAAATATTTTTGGAAATATCTATTCTTAAATAATTTGTTAATTCTACATTAAATATAACATATATGTAAAAAGTGTTACAAATAACTGGGTAACCATTATTGGAGGGTATACATAAAGGATTATTCTACAGACATTGATTATTTGTATATATATGAATATAAAAATTTAAAAATGTAATGCACACGGGTATGCTTAGTTAAGAACAAGAAATGTATCATCAGCCAAACAATAAAATTTCAATAATTCAATAAAAATCCAAATTTTAATTTCAGACCATTTAAAGAATAACCTGTCATTTTTAAGTATAAAATAAAAATTAATGAAAAGTTTACTGCCCTTGAAGACATGCTTTAAAAGATGAAATCTCAGATGACACATTTCTGATCTTGAAAATTAAAATTTCGTAATAAAAATTAAAAACATTCAGTCAATAGATTTCACTGAATAGAAACTATGAATTATATATAATAATATCATAATTCATAATCGTAATTCATTCACAATTCATAATTAATAACTCAAAATTCATTAACATATTAAATATAAGCATAAATTTAAAAGAAATGAAATATACAAATATTTATAATAAAAAATAATCTCATACAATGGTAAGAATAAAGAAAACTTATTCATGAAAATAAAAGTCATAAATAACTAATGTAAAATAACCATCAAAATCAGAACAAATAATGTTCTACAAAATTAACATAATTTCATTCATCACTTAAGCATAGATACATTTTTAATTCAATAAAAGTTTAAAATGTCTGCTACAATAAACAATTCTTTTAAAAGCATTTTTAAGCATATACTTGTATAATAAGCCTATCAACTAAGCTCAAGCAAGATGATGAAATCATTAGTATGATACTAATAATACTCATATTCAATCAGGTACATATACAGGAAATTATAATGAAAATGGAATGGAATGAAACGAAATGAGCAACACTTGGTTTAAAATATACATGGGGATTTGAAAATATCTGAAGCAAATTAAAAACCAGGCAGAGGGGTCCAATTATACAGATTTATTAATAGGAATTCCTTACAGTGCATATTTCCAAATAAACAATGAGTCTGCCAATATGCATTTTGTAGGAACAACAAAATCTGATAGAAGGATATCAGCCATTCAACTTATTAAATGGAATGTAAAATCCTACTAAATAGTTTTGCTTCATGCCTACCCAAATATTAATGAAAATCTTTCTAGGGATACATGCAGTTAATGCCTTGTGGATTATTCTACATTCAAAAGTAAGAATTGTAGGTGTTAAAAATATCCACATGTATAAACAAAGCCACATTAGTGACAATTCCTTCAACACTTCTTGCTACTTTAACATACTACTTCCGATCATAGATTGCATTAAAATATCTTCTTTCTCTAGTGCTCCTCTGCCTGGCTTTGAGTTTGGATCAGTTATTTATGAACCACCCTGTATAGCAATTACATAATAAATTAATTGGCACTATTCAATATCACAAACAAATAAATCATTCTACAGGAGGCCTAGCTTTCTTTAACAAATAAAGATAAAAAGGTCTTAATAAGCCTAAATAAAATAACATAAAAAATATCCCAAGGAAAAACAAAACAAAGTGAGTAATAACAACAGGAAGGTGATAGGAGTAGACTCCAGATGATAAAAAGTAAGCAGACAATACCATACACACATTTTGGCTAAATGTAAAAGCATAATAAAGTATGTAAAGTCCAACAACTCTACCAAGCATTCCAAAATCTACTTTGTACTCTACAAAGCAAAATATATAAACAAGGCCCATGAATATAGCAATAACAAAGTTGTTCAATGAATAATTAGGATGATTGAAAATAAGACAAGTTGATATAGTAGCAGCATGAATAGCGCAGATTATGAAAACCCAAAATTTAAAAACTGTTGCAAAGAATGCGAGTGCCAGAACTCTAGCTGTAATGGAGCACATCCACCAGAGATATTCAACAATGACGCAGCACAAATCGCTTACTTCCTGACTTTGTTCTGGAGTTGTTGCTGTACGGCTTGGGTGATGCTTGCTGTTGACTTCAAAATGGACAATTACGATCGTCAGAGAATTTAATGAAAAGATGATGGAAATGACTTCAGTAACAACTGAAATGGACAATAAAGAAAATAAATATAATTTGTTATAATAAAAAACTCACTTTTTATTTAAACCATCCTCATACAAGACAATTAAAAATACAACCTCTCAGTTCAAAGCACTAAAAAGTTATCATAAGGAGGCAAGTTTTATGATATGCATTTTAGATTATAGGCAAATGAATAATATAAAAAACATTATTTTACTCAAAATATATTAATTAAATTTGTTGACAATAATTACTTTAGAGGGGAAATTTTGCACTTAAAGCATACACAATTAATATTAACAAGGCATATTAAATTATTGTACAATGACCATAGACTAAAATATCTATGTTTAGGTAATTTATTTTTCAAAATATTTTGTTAAAATCTAAGTTTACTATCTAAAGACTTATTAAAACTGTGATCTCAAATAATAATAAAACCAACAGTGTATGTGTCTGTAACATGCAATTACATTTAGATGACAAATACATGTGACATCACATGGTTCGATTCCTTTAGGGAGGTTAAAATATATAATAAACAAAATAGCTGTAACTCTTTTAAAATAACATTGCCTTTAATGCCTGGTACAATTTGAAGTGACAAATATTTTGCTGAGAGAGCTATGTATATTAAATTTTGTATAGAAGAATTAGTGAAAATTAAACAAAATAATTATTTTCAGTAACCTAAGGTTGACTATTGATTAATATGATTTTATTAAATGTTGCCTTTTATAAATGTTTCATGGTTTAATCATTTTTGTTGAACTATTTTAATTAAATGCAATGTTTGTTTTCATTGAGTTGTTTATTTTAAGTAAATTTCATAGCTGTAATATCATGACCAGTAATAATTGACTTATAACTTTATGACCAATCAAGTTCAGCCATATATTTTTAACAACTGTATAAAAGTATATTGTGAACTTTTATATACAGCAGAAGCTGCAAGATAATAATGTTATTTTTATTCTCTTTTCTTATTTCAGTTGAAATAAAGCTGTTTTTATAGCAGATGAAGTAGCTATTTTTGCAACAACAGAGATAACTTAATCTCACTTTCCAACTTTAAATTTAATGCAAATTAATTGGTTCGATTTTGAATGTATCTGAATGAAAGTCTATATTTTTTAATTTTCCCTTAAATAATAAATAAATAAAAATAATAATAATAAAAAGCATAAGAACCAGCGAGTTTAATCCCTAGAACTTAACAGTATAGGGTTAATTACACTCTCCCAATGATTTCATCCAAACTTACATAAGAAAACCTATGGCATTGTTTTATATCAAGAAATTTAAAACTTGCAAACTTATTTTGACTGGAAATGTGTCTTGTGACCATCCATCAACAAATAATTTTATTTCATGACTTGAATTTTAATATGTATGGAAAAATAATGGCAATACAAAGCATTAATAAATTATAAATGAAAATTTTTAGTTAAAATACATTTATTAGCTAAATTACTGTGAAATATTCTAAATCCAGTTAACCTTTAGAATTGTTCTTGAATATTAATATTGAAAACAAAATTTAGAGCTATATTGAAGATTTTAATGGAGAAACTTACAACCAATACTTTTTAAATCCTAAAATTTATGCATGCAATATAAATAAGAGATGGAACTAATAGTTTAAGAAGTTTGCCTTTGCATATAAGAGTTTACAACATTTTCAATACATTCCAGATTTTAATTATAATTTTATACATCTTACTCTTAGAGTTGTTTTATATAGAGTCAATAATGCTAATTAACTTAATTCAAAGAAAATCAAAAGTCACTACATACTTGTATATTGATCTTGCTCACCAGGTGATGATGATATTAAGATGTACATCTGTAATAATAACTGAGGAGCAGATTGAAGAAATGCCTTAAGCATTTCATGCATTTTGCCAGAAAAAGATCCAGAACCAACACTATGAAATTTTTCGAGGTGAACAGTGCTATTTTCTTCATCTGTAATGGCTCGTATTGCATAAACAAGCTTTTTAACATAACTAAAAATAGAAGAAGTTTCAGAATTCTGTATATAAAATACCTTTGAATAGATTTTATTATTACAAAAACAATGCTTTCATTGAAAATATATTGGGATAATAATTATTCACCAACACTCAGTGTAGAATAACCTAATATACATGAGAATAGTTTCCAATAATTAGCACACTGGAAAACAAAGAAGTTGAATAAATAATAAGTTCTTCAATCATTTTTTGAATTGAAGTAACATTGAATAAAATTATTACACAATGCAATATTTTATATTTTAGACAAATATGTAAAGGATTTTAAAGAGCTAAAAGTAACAACAACACTCTTAAGGTTTGTAGACAGTTGTTAAATATGTTCATAAAGTGAATATATCAAAACTATTTATAATTTTTTTTCAGGGAAATAAAAAAATTTTTCTAAATTGAACAGATAATAAATATAGTTATATTTATGTTTGAACTAAAATATTCCAAAAGGTAAAAATTAAATAGTTAATATTTAAGTAATAAAATACAATTTGCAAATTTTAGCACATCCATCAAAAGCTAATTTAACAACTGCATACATCATTTGGATTTATAAAATTAATATTTTGAGAGAACAATTTGCCATATGAATTAAAGTCGAATATGGGTATGTTTAGCTTTTCACAAAACCACAGCAAATATTTAGTTATTTTGAAATTTATGAACATAGCAGTTTGTCTTTTAAAACTTCCTTTACACTTTTTTTACTTTAAAAAGATATTTCACAATAAGCCCAACTTTTATTAATGAAATCTTTTCTATTATTGTTGTTCTTTTTTTAAAATACTTTTCCCCTCTCTTGCTTTAGAAAAACATCTTTAAAAAAATCTTTTTCTAAAATAATAATAATAATATATCTTGAATTCAAATTTTAATTTATTTTTAATCTTATAAAATAAAAACATTGCCATTATTACCTTATTCAAAAGTAACATAATATTTAGATATTAACTTAAAAATGCATGATACATTTGATTAACAGATATAAGAAAATAACTATTACCCTTTAATTACATAGTTTCCTCAACTATAATCAACTGACTCATTCAATTTTGTGAAGAGCTATGTATATAAATTTAACTAATAGTTCACAGAATATTTTAGTTTTTTGTGGATTGATCCCCTTTTGATCAAATTAATACTTGTAAATGATTTAATTGTAGCTTATTATTTCGAAAATGTGATTATTTTATAAATAAGTGAGAACCACGGTTAAGAATTAAAACATATCAAAAACTAAATTTGAAATCTGAACTACTTCAATTTAGTTTATAACAATAGTAGCTCAATATGGATAAGAGCATCAAGACTGCTTTAACTGGTGATCAAGCATATTTTGGTGGTTACCATGTTAGAAGAAAACAAAAGTTTTGCTCCAAAATTTGGCATTCTAAATATTGTTTCTGATTCAAATGTAAAGCTCTAAAATTTATTTAAAGACTGTTTTATTCAAAAAATCAGTAGTAAGATAAAACTATCTTAAAGCACCTCTTAACTATCCATCCTTTAAAGTTAAGTAGTGAAAATATTAATGAAAAACAGTAAAAATAATTACTCCCATAAAGGCCACAGCAAGCATCCAGCTCCAGTGCAAATGTAGAGAACAATCCAGAGAAGTTTCTTCTTAAAATGGACTTCTGGATTGGTAATAGTTACCAGAATTGCATGGGCAATGAACATAACAGCTGGAGCACAAATAAAAACAATTGTTAAACTGAACCACCAAATATGATTATCTCGATAATGACTGATAGCAACAGCAACTCCACTAAAAATGTCTGCTGCAAAGCTAAAAAGTAATATGAGGGTTGGCGCTACATATTTTGCAAATAAAAACAAGCGCCTTGGAAGGGGAATGCAACATATTTTCAGAGAGGAGTTCAGTTCTTCTGTTTCTTCATTGCTCCAGCTCTTGCAATCACCCTCCGTACGTATGTACTCGATGTGGTCGGGAGACTCTTGGACATTCATCTTTAGATGAATTTTGACTGTAAAATAAAAATACATTACCTTCAATAAAGAAGCATTAACAATTTCATCATATATCATAATATTTACTTCAAAGTCAAAATCAATTTACTGAAGAAAAAAGTAATCCTCGTTTGAATAATATTGTGCATAAGAGTAAGAAGAATGGGGAAAAAATTAATTTTCTCAGATTATCTCTATTAAGATAATTGTGAAGTAATCAGTTAAAAATACAACATATGCATATTAAAATACAGTATTATTCACAGATACTACATCTGCAGATAAAAAATTATTTGCAAGTAATGTGATTGTAAATAAAGCCTTATTTACAGATTATGTACATTCGTTTCAATTTTAATTTTCTAATTCAACAGGAATACTCCATAAATTCCTGATTACGTGGGAAATTAGATGGTGTGACAATCATGAATAATGCACGAAATGATTTATAAAAAATACAATATTTTAGAACAAATTTTATGTATTGCAAGGAACTTATGTTTATAATTAAGTTTTAGATTCTATTTATTTTATTTAAAGAAAAGGAAAAACAATCATTTAATTTTTTATATCCCTTCTTTTATATAAATTACTAAATGAAATATTTTTAATAATGTTTATCTGTTAGCAAATAATCAAGTATATAGTATATGAAATTAGACTTGCAATCATTTTGTAAAGATGCGACCTGAAAAAAAAAAGAAAAAATAATTTTCCAGACTTCTAAAAACATTATAAGGATTTCTGATAAACAGTGAACTTAATAAAAGCAGACCTGGACCTAGAAATCTGATGAGCTTTTTGAGCGAAATGGATTTTGAAATTAGCATACACCTAGCTTTAAGCTGAAACTATCATCATTGAAACCACAATCAAAGTTGTAATGCATTACAGCTTACTTAATAAAATTTCATTTTAAAAGAAATTAAAAATATTTTTT
>JAPMOR010078904.1:0-10795 GCA_026543865.1 Argiope aurantia
TCCCAGTTCTTCTGTTCGACATCAACATACATAGAAAGCATATCTGCTAGTGTTTTGTTGAATCGCTCCGTGAGGCCATTTGTTTGCGGATGACAGGCTGTAGTCATTCGATGAGTGATATTGCACAGTCTATTAATATCGGACACCAGCTTGGACTGAAAACCTTACCCACGGTCTGTAATGATAACTCGTGGAGGTCCATGTTTCAGTATTAGGTCCTCTAGTAGGAATTTGGCTATTTGTGTAGCTTCCGCCGTCGGTAAAGCTCTGGTGACTGCGTACCGTGTCAAATTATTGGTACATATTACAATCCATTTGTTTCCGTGGTCGGATTTTGGAAATCTTCCTAGCAGGTCGATTCCGATGCGATGGAAAGGAGCGGCAGCTGGTGAAATAGGCACGAGACGACCTGGTGGCTTCTAAGGAATAAATAGATTTTCTCCTTTGACATTCTCGGCAGTGCATCACATATCTTCAAACATTTCTGAAAAAACCTGGCCAATTAAATCCCCTTTCTTATTCTGTAATACGTCCTGGTGAATCCTAGATGTCCAGCGGTAGGGTCATCATGGAGAGATTCTAGAATACTGAGCCGTAAATGCTTCGGGATCACTGGTAGGAATTTCCTACCTGACGGATCAAAATTCTTCTGGAGAGGACTCCTTCGACTAATTCAAAGTTTCCCAGCCTGCTTGCTTCGGTACTTTGTTGGTCTCTTATTATTTTTGCCAATACCGGATCTTTCATCTGTTCTTCTGAGAGATTAGTGAATAAAGTGGCATCTATGGAATCCCCATAGCATGAAGCATCGACTTTTTATGGGTTTCTGGACAGACTATCAGCATCTTTGTGTTTCCTTCCACTTTTGTACACCACTGATACGTTGTATTCTTGGAGTCGCAGCGCCCATCTAGCGAGTCTTCCAGTGGAATCCTTCAGTCCTGTCAGCCAACACAGGGAATGATGGTCAGTGATGATCTTGAAAGCCTTTCCAAAGATATATGGCCGAAACTTAGTTATAGCCCATATGGCCGCAAGATATTCGCTTTAAGTTTTCCACAACTATAGTAATAGTTTCCACAACTATAGTAATCCACAACTATAGGTATAGTTTTTCTCAGCCTTCGTCAGAGTCCGCGAGGCATAAACTATTACTTTTTCCTTCCCATCTTCGATTTGGACTAATACTGCACCAAATCCGTATCCACTCGCGTCGGCGTGAAGTTTCGTTGGTGCAGTTTCGTCATAAAGTCCTAAAACAGGATCGGAGGTAAGATCTTTCTTCAAGGTATTAAAAGCTTCCACTTGTTCAGATCCCCAACAGAATTTTGTGTCCTCTTTCAGTAACAACTGTAGAGGTTCGGCTTTATGGCAAAAGTCCTTGATAAATCGGTGATAGTAAGAGCAAAGTCCCAGAAAGCTTCTGATGGCCTTTATTTTTTCTGGGTCCGGTCGTACGCCTTCACTGGATACTAGGTGTCCCAAGATCTTTATCTCTTGTGCTCCAAAGCGACATTTTTTTGGATTAAGGATAAGATCTGCGTTCTGTATACAGTGAAGGACGGTATTCAACCTCTTCAGATGTTCCTCGAATGTTTCTGAGAACACCACAATGTCTTCTAAATAGCAAAGGTACATTGTACATTGTAAATGTCGCAGAAGATTATCCATAATCCTTTCAAAAGTTGCAGGAGCATTGCATAAGCCAAATGGCATCACTTTAAACTCGTATAATCCCTCAGGTGTAATAAAAGCCGTTTTCTCACGATCGGCTTTATCGACTTCTATTTGCCAGTAACCGGAGTAGAGATCCATGGACGAAAAATATTTCCCCCTTAAGGCAATCCAAGTTATCGTCAATACGTGGCAATGGATACAAGTCTTTCTTGATAATTTTGTTGAGTCGGCAATAATCATCACAAAAGCGTCAGCTTCCGTCTTTTTTTCCTAACCAAAACGATTGGAGATGACCAATCGTTTTGGTTGAATGATGACCTGATGGTTGAATGATGTTTTTCTGTAACATTTTGTTTACCTCCTCACTGATAATGCGGCGTTCGGATGGGGACACTCTGTAAACTCTCTGACTAATAGGTAAGTGATCGCCTGTGTTTATTCGGTGTTTAACATTGAGTTCCCTTCCTTTTTTGAAAGACCTTTCTTGATCGAAAATATCTGAAAACCTTTGGAGTAGGTGCAACATTCTTTCTTTTTGGTCGATTCTCAAATCCGGAGCTATCATCGTGGTACATTCGATGACACCCAACTTTGCCTTTGAAGTGGACGTAGAATAAAGCTATCCTTCGTCTATAGTATTTAAGCAGTCTTCGCGTAATTGTTCAGCATACCCGATCCCCATCCCTTTAGGGATGATCTGAGGTTTCCTTTTTCCGTTTTCAACCCATAATTCGGCTTTACCATTACGGAGCGTTAGTAGACGGAATAACAACTTCTTTGTTCAAGAGGAGCATCCTATTTCCCTCTACTATTACATGAATAGCTTGAAGGTTCTTACAGCCCAAGACGGTGACCTTTCTGACAGAACGATCAGGTACTGTATAGTCTTCTATCGTGAATAAACGGCAGGAGTCTGGAGTTTCGTATTCTCGAAGGACTTCTTGAAACAAGAGCTCCGAACGGCCACAATCTATAACAGCTTGAGAAGCACCCAAAAAGTCCCAACCAAGGATGATATCGTGACTGCATTTCGGCAAAACAATAAATTCAAAGGCCTGAGGTCTCCCATTGATTTCGAGACGAAGCGTACATTTTCCCACTGGTCTCACGTAGTTTTCATCGACGACTTTTAAAAGAACATTGTTAGTTGTTGGAAACATAACTTTCTTCAGTAGGCGACGATACTTCTCCGAGATAACAGAAACTGACGCTCCAGAGTCCACAAGGGCAGGTACTGGCTCATTGTCAACGATTACTTCATTGTTGTTTCCGGACATCTTTGCGGAAATCGAAGGATTTTTGTCACTAACGATCTCACCCCTAAGGAAGGTCGTACCGCTTAGTTTTCCCTCATTTCTACGGCTAGGAGATTGACTGGATCTTCTATATGGCGACGGAGATCTATAGCAGCGTTTTCGTCACTTGCAGCCATTGGTACGACATTTGGGAGCCTTTCAAATTTCCTACTACGGATCCTCTTTTGCAGCATTTCTTCGATTTTTCTACACCATTTTATTAAGTCCTCTGTGGTGGTTATTTCTTTCTTCAGAAGTGCCTGGTAAACATCTTCGGCAACTCCTTTCATCAGATGACACACTTTCTTTTCTTCTGACATATCTGGTTTGACTTGATGGCATAATCCCAACACGCTTTGGATGTATGATTGCGTGCTTTCGCCAGATCTTTGAGCTCTATACTTGAGCTCATCTTCTGCCTTCTTTACATAGTGCTGTGTTTCTCCAAATGTTTCTTTTAACATTGATTTAAAAACATCCCAGGAAGTCAATTTTTCGCCATTATTTTCGAATCATTACTTCGCTGTGCCGTCCAGAAAAAAGAACGCATTTGCGAGACAAGTCATGTCATCCCATGTTGAATTTTGACACTCTGTTCGTATTCCTTCAGCCATTTGTTTGGGTCTTGTCCTACGTCTCCTTTAAAAACAGAGGGATTCCTGTATTGTTGCTGTGCTGATGTCAGGATGACCGGTTTAGTATCCAGTTCCACAGGCATTTCCTTTGTCTTTCTGAATGGTAGATTATGAAGTCCATATTCTGGTTCAAGGCCTTTAACACTAAAGCTACCACGAGCGGGTCATTTGACCCGCTTCCAATGGCAATTCCAATGTATCGGTGAAATGCCGGTAGGTTTAGTGTTAAGGCGATCGCTTCTTCGTAAATCCGTTTCTACGCTGGCTGGAATCGTACCCGGCGTCGACACCAAAGAATGTCACGTAGATATTCTAGTGTTGAACTCAAGGACTCACACAAGAAGCAAAGCTAGACCAATTTATTAACTCAACTCACAACTGAGAATACAGTAACTGACAAATCTTCTGCTTTTATTCAAGCAGAGAAAGTTCCAAAATACTCTTCTGCAGACAGTAATAAAGTCCAGAACACTTGTCTGGTAAACTAAAGAAATGTCCAGTATGTTCTGTAACATGAAATAAAGGAATTAAATATTTACATATACTATTAATCGCACCGTCTATAGCGTGATTCGAACCCAGGTATCTTAATCATGAGACTAGTGCCATGACCATTCGGCCACGGAGATTCGACTATCTTTCTTTAATGCGGTAATATTTCGACTCAGTTTTAAAAATCTTTTCACTTAGTTTCATTTGGGGCCTGAGTACCGTGATTCTGACACCCTTAAGATAAGAAGTTAAATTTTAAAAAGTATTTAATCTGCTCGCATAATGAAATTTAAATTTACTTTAAATAGTTTTTTTCTAATTACAACCCAAGGAATTCTTTACTTCAAAGCTCTCAAACTTCTCTTCTTGGATAACACCAGAACATTAATGAACACAAAACAAATAGAAACATAATTTAGTTAGGTTTTATTATATATTAAAAGATAACTTGGTTAAGTAATGGAGACAAAAATTATAAGTACTTTCACACTAAAACTGACCCAACCAGTATTTAGTATTTTCAATTTTACATATATCAGAAAAAAAAAAGAGAAAGAAAATGTCATACACATAAAGGATTTTCGAACAATGAATACTGAATTAAATAAGCATTTCGATAATGGTATGATATTTATATCACCACACAAAATTAGTCACTTAATTTCTAAATTTGACACTAATAAAATATTATGAAACCATCTGATTTATTATCTACAGTTAATTTTCTAATTTAAGAGTACCTGAAAATTAGTGTTCGTAATGTAATTAAAACACTATTTGCAAAAGGAAATATATCCTACTAAATAAACGATATATACGATCTAGGTAAGGATCCAGAATCATACTTTTTTTCCTATATCGATTTTTTTTTCATTTTTTTCATCATATTATTTTTTTCAAATCACTGAAGGAATATGAGAAAAAGTTAGTATTTAACATGAATAGCTTCAATAGATCGGCTGGCATCGCATCCACAGTCTCTCTTTGGGTTATTACTTTCTTTTAATTTTTTGAACTCTCACCGTATTTAAGGCTTTTAATAGAAATGATTACTGTATATCATCACACGTTAGTCATTTCAACTATCGTCGCATGCTTCAGTTTATTTTCTAACTATAGTTACCAGTGTGAGGCTAATTTACATTTCTTCAATCACCTCAACTGCCAGTTCCAATTTCGTAGATCTCGGTACTATCGCCCAACAAAGCAACACTTCCAGAGCCTTCGGGATTGCGAGGGCTGTTTTTTTTCCCTTGAGGAAAACTGTCGCACGCATTAAGTACCCAGTTCCTAAAAAGACATTCTCTCACCACTATCTGAATTCAAATAATCAGTATTGATTATGTGATATATACACCGCTCCAAATAACTCTGAAAATACCAGTCCAAACTTTTTACATGCCAGTGAATCCCCCCCATTAGGCTTTCTTTTATGTTTCCTCAAGTACGGATTTTTTTTATTTAACAGTTATCATTGAAGGAATTTCCAGAAATCAATAACTAAACTCTAACATCTGAATGGTATTCATTTTCTTGTAACGATTCAAGACAGTCATGGCTAAATGCTTTTTTTTATTTAGGCTTAGCTTTACATAACATTTCCTTATATTCCAGATTTCAGAAAAATAAGAAAAAAAAAATTTACGTAGTATAGTAACAGCCACTTGTAGTGATCAGGGATATAACTATCACTCGACTGTATTGTTCTAAGCAGCATATTCTTCTAAGTAGTTCTAGTGATCAATATTTGATTTTTGGGATAGAAAGTCTAAGGCGGGAAATAAGGTCAGGTTCGGGCAAAGGAAAAAAACTTATTTCCTTTGGATTGTTATCTCTACTGAACTAAACCTCTCCCTCTACCTTCTGCACTGCTTTACCTTTTTCCAGTCAGTAAGCTAACGGCTGTGTACCTGACACTTTATCTGTTTCACAATGATCAAACATCACGTGTCTGAGCACAAAAAAAAATTTCATCTAAAAGATAATGATCAATTTTCCAGACTAAGTTAATAGAAAGCTGTACAATGATGGAAATTTTATTTTATTCATTACTGAGATATTGGTGTAATTCTGAATCTGTAGTCCGGAGGAATGGAGTGGTGAAGGAGTAATTTATCAAAGTAAGAGAAAAGAATACATTTGTGACTACAATGTTGTTTTGTCAGAAGACTGAAGACTTTAAGATCATTCCGACAACATGCTGAATCTTTTGATGTACGGTTTATCTAATGAAGGCTTGATAACTCAAAAATGTATGCTAGTCTAGAAAACTATTTTAAGAAAGTTAAAAAGTTAAATATACATTAATTTTATAAAATCCTATATATTGGTTTGATTTTTTTAGTTGAAATGCATAAATAAAATGAACGATGCGATATTGTCTGTTTTTTCTGGCGTCCTTGTATTCTTATAAAATTGTAGTATTTTTAAAGCATTTTGGTTATATTTATAATTCAGAGGTATTCATTACTTTTGTCTGGACTTTAAATGTGCAGCTTTCGCAGTAAAATTTTGTTTTTTCTTTCAATACTGCATCAATTTTGTTTCATTTTCATGTTAGTGGAGTAAGCGCTGTATGTTTTTTAAAACAATATTTTGAAGAAAATTTCTTTTAAAATAAAATTCTTGTCACCCACAATATCCACCATGACTACTTTCATTGATCTAGATTCATTCAGCTAAAGACCATTCTTTTTTATTAAATCTCTTTTGACTCAAAGAAGGAAGGAAAACGTTTTGATTGATTGATTGATTTACTAACCCTTTTTACTACCCAGTGAATATCAATGCATAAGTGTCATTTTACATAGAAAAGCATATCAGTGTATCATTTATAATTATTCAAATAATCTTAATAGTTTGAATCTGCCTTCATTTGACCATATTTGTATTTACTTTAAACTATCTGCATCTAATAACCCGAACATCCTATTTTTATTTCAAGTCTTTCTGATATAAGATAAATTAATCATACATCTCCTTCATTGTTAGACCCCCGGGGTAAGGAGCACCTCGAAATTAGGATTAGATGCTCCCAGTATGGGGGTTAGATCTCGCCACCCTGGAGGACACACAAAAAGTTGGGGGATCTGGCTCCTCCCAAAGTTTTTGGAAGAATTGAATCGTGACCGGTGATGGCCCTTAGGAATCAACCACAGTTCAGCCAGTGTTGCTGTTGCGGTGGTCTGGTCATTCAGTATTTTTATCCGTATGCCTTCGGACAGGTCGGAGAGTCAGTGATATGATATATTTCCTTCATTGTTAAACTAGTCACCTCTGGCGTACAGCTGGTTCATCGGGATTAATACTCTTTAAAATTTCCAATTAAATATTTTATGTAGTTTGGTCCCTTAATAGCTTCTACAACAAAATAATTTTAAGCTTCAAATTTTAGTTGTTATACAACTCATATTACAATAGAAACTTTAAGCTGTTATTTTCATTGTGCTGTGCATATTTCTTATTTTCTGCCATCTTCTTCTTTTCCCATAGAATTTAAACTTTAAATTAAAGTTGACATGGTTTGGCCTGTACAGTGCCAAAACACATCTACACACACACGTTTTAATTATTAGTATAGAAAACCTAAACTATGCTGCTTTCCCATATGCGGCAATACAATTCAGACCCACCTGTCAGATAATAAAACATTGGAGTCATAACTTTATTTATATTCAAAGAAAATGTTTCCTTTTTTTTTTTTTTTTTTTTTTTTTTTTTTTTTTTTTTTACTGAAATGTTTTGACAAACAGAAACTAACCGGAGCATTTGAATTATAATTCACACTAAATTGTCCTATATTACAACTAAAGCCATGAAAGACTGTTCCACAGTCTGAAAAAGATGAACGCTATACACAGAAAATCCAGTGGAAACCTAACGTGAATATACATATGATAGTCCCCCAAGAGATTTGGATACATTACAGATTCATGTAACTGTAATTCTTTGTAAATTGCTAAAGAGGAAATTTCAACATAGACCAAAATAATCAAACAAATAAGCAATACAGCAACCTAGCCAAATCTACCGATGAGAAGATTATTAAAATGCAGAAAAAGAAGAAAAGTGTACGTGTAGCCATCACGCAAAAGCTTCTTCCTTCGATAAAACATTTTTCAATTTAACTGTGAATTCAAAGACTGTATGCCCTACTTTTGAACCTTTAGGTAAATGCAGGAAATCTTTTCAAGTATACCAAAATTATTATTGTTTGTTCCAGTAAAAATTTTTTTTAACCCCTCCCCCCAATTGACTAGAATGTAGAAAAGCATTCCCAAGGAGTCCTTCCTATACTGGCTTAAACATAGAAAGTGGTTTTTCGATTATTATTATAAAACCGACTAAAATGCAAAAAAAAATCTGAATTATTTTAAATTAAGCAAAAAATGACACCGAAAGAAAATTTAATGAAAAGAATTACATCAGTTCAGTGTCCTGATTCAGTGTACTGTTCATGTGTTCATGTTTGAGGACATTTTTATCCGATTCGGCATACTGCGTATCAACATAATCTTGAATGTTTGAAGAAAGAATAAATAATCCAGGATTCAAAGTTTCAGAAAGATACAAATGAATAACTTTCATTGAAAGTTGAAAAAATTAAGGGAAATAAAATATGCAGTTGCCAATAATTATTTAAAAGAAAAGTAATTGTTCATCTACAGATATTTCATCTACAGACCTTATTTCTCTCAAAAACTTGGCTTTATAAATGCTGCACAAGAAAAAAATCCATTTTGCTGACGCAAGTATATCAGAATGCAATTCTGAAATAAATAGAATGCAGCAGAAAATAAATAGAAAAAACGAATTCTAATATCACAGGCCCAACACATTATGTATTAAAGTCAATCTAGTTGACACCATTTAATTTCTAACAAATACTAAAGTGTCTCGTCTCTAAATCTCAAATTTCATACCATATACTAGAAATAGAATATATGTTTCCCGATATTATATTTATTTGATTATCTGGTATCTTTACTCGGTATTTGCTAGCTGAATGCTTTTCCTTATTGCAATAAAAGACACTTGATAGACGGCATCCAATTTTCACTGAAATTCCTCACGTTATTGTCCTTAGCTTATTTTTCCTATTTATCCCATCTATCATTCTACATTTACATTTGCTTTGATAACTAATTCTAATACTTTTACAAATATTTCATCATTAGTTTGGAATGCTCCTTTTTAATTATGCTTATATTTGGAATAAAACAATCCTTGTTTATTTCTTTTTTAATTCGTGCTCTCACCTCAGTTGCAGTAAGAAAATTGTGGAATACAGCCAATTTAATACCCCTACTTGCAATGAAAATTCAAAATAAATTATACAAATGATATTTAATGCGAAAAATGTTCTTAAAATATGAGAATTTTTCAATGCTTTTTTGATCGAATGTATTGAATAAGTCTCCAATTATATTAAAAGCCTTAAAAAATCATCGACCATTGATCATTATGAACATATTTAACAAACGAAAACAAATGAGAAATATTTTTAATAATTTTATTGTTCTTTACTAAATAAGCCCAATAAATTCGAATTACTGACTGAAAATTTAATATTATATGAATAATTCGAGGAAAAAAACATTATCCAAAAATTGAAATTAAAATAATTTCATATAACCATATTTCATCATATATCTGAATTCCCTGCTTTAATTTAGCCTTCAAGTTGCTTACTTATTTATAAAAGTAAATGTCCGGTGTTGGAAATTGCTGGGTATTCATTCACAAGTTTGACTCCTTAATCACCATGAGTGTGTCTCAAAATTATAAACGAAAAATAAATCTTTCTGTGACATCTTAATTCGATACAAAAATTACATAATCCACAAACACCTCAATTATTTATGTTTTTTTAAATGAATTAGAACCAGCCGATTAGATTACGGATTTTCAAAAAGTTAAAGGTTTGATCTGCTTATTATCGATTTCTTTACTGCATTTGCTGCCTTTGTTTATGTTTTTGATTGGGATCGTCTATCTAATGAGATTATTCTTTCTCTGCTTTCTTTTATCAGTAGTAAAAGATGAATAAGTGAATTTGTAGTAAGCGTGAATTACAAGCATACTATGTGGTAAACAATATATTGAAATTTTTCAAAAACTAAGAGCATAAGTGAAATTGTCATAGGATTTCAGTATCCGTTCCATAAGCGCAGGGCATGGGATATGTCAAACTGTACTGATCTTGTCTGTTTTATGAGGAAATCTGTGGTATTTTTAATCATCAGTAATGACAATCGTGGATAATAAAAACTGGTTACTATATATTGTGTTACTATAACTGCTATAAATTATGTTACTAATGCTAAGTAGTTTATAGTATTAATAAGCAAAATTAAATATTAGGTTGTTGCTTTTTTTAATTTACCGCTAATATATTTCAAACATTGGATGTTTATAATGTGGTAATATTGTTAGGTAGAAATTCTTTCCGTAAATTAAGTGATGTAAAAGTCAGTACGCATAGAATACAATGACGCCAGTCACTAACAAGGCAGACGAATCAAACTTAAAGTATTATCATGCTACGACATTTCAGATTGAAAGTTCTAATTGCCCTAAAAGTATTTCGACTTCCATACTATTCGATATTTGTGTGATGTGATGACGCAATGAGAAAATCATTCATTTCAAAAAAATAAGGGGAAGAAACAAATATTATAAAGAATTGGTTTAAGT
>JAPMOR010078923.1:0-11652 GCA_026543865.1 Argiope aurantia
GGCATCATTCATTAGTCCAAATAAAAAATCATTTTGACGTACAGAAGAATAGTCTTGTAAGATTTCTCCAATTGGCTTATAAATAAACACCGGATTTTTCTCGTCATTTTTTAATTTTTTAACTAGTATGTCGATGGATGTAGCATTATCTTGATGCATAACTGTTTCCTCTTGAATTTTAAATCCACTCTTTATGTTACACAAATCTTTCCTGGTTGTCAAACTGAGACGATTTTTGGGAGAAAAGTTACATCTTGTTTCATCTAGTATTTTTGTCATGGGTATTCTGAGATGAAGATTTGCAGCAATATCTGTCCTTTCTTCTTTTGTCAAACGCAATCTCCCAACCTCCATTTCATGCCCGACATGAACAGATTGGTACAAAACCTTTATTTCAGAAATCCCATCGACAGTTTCTGTACACACTTTTATAACTACAGGACAAGTGTGACCAAATTTGTTAGATCCCGACGCTTTGAGTTGGCGAAATCTTTCTTCCTTTGGCTTAAAGCAGCCACTCCGATGGCAGATGTAGTAAGATAATTTCTTTCCTACATCTTTTTTCTCAGAGGAGTTACGAATTATATAATACGACTGTCTTTCTTTCTCAATTCTCACTTTAAAGTTCAGAAAATCTCGAGCAGAGTAAAAAGTCTCATTGATGTATTTGAGATTTATGGAATGTTGACTCTGCATATGCTCTTGCAATTTAACTATCGTCCTAAAAGCCCCACTACAGAGTCCACAAATTTGATTGCTCTTGATGAGGTAATTTTGCTCTGGATGGAACTTTCTACAGTGAGCATTTAAATTTTTCCTTTCTTTAAACGTTATCCCACATTTTTCACAACTAATGGCTGCAGAAAATAATTCTCTTTGCTCCATTTCCAAACAATAAGATTTCACAATGTATGAAATGCTTTTAACTTTATTCTATTATATTATTAAACATAATTAAATAACCTTGTGCAATGAATGAACCGTTAGTCCGTGATATATATCTCAGGATCGTGTAATTTCACTTTGACGAGTTCGCAAATTACTAAAAAACTCTAGTAACCCTATGGCAAAGGATACCGAGGTGCTCTGATTGGTTTAAGACATCGCATCCTTTTGGCAATGTTTTGCACACATAATAGTGTAATTAACGCTTATTTGGCTCAAACCTTGCGGTTTTCATTAGTTTTATGGAAGATACGAGTAAATTTCAACAAGAACTAATTTTTATTACTAATGTATTATCTAAATATTGTGTTTAATGAAAAATTATTTCCAACCAAATAGAAAACTATTTCAATCGCAAAAAACGTTTCTATTTCTAATTTATGAAACTATTAATTTAAGTAACTAATGTTTTTTATGCACAGAAGTATAAAAGCTATATAAACGTAATTGCAAAATATATGATGCAGCAATTAAATACTTCTTATTTTTCCATGATTTTCGTGTCATTATTAGATAATTTTATGCAGACATTGAAACATTTGTTACTATCGTATCAACTACATATGGGGGGGGGAGATGATTACTTAATACCCCAAAACGTATAAACAGAATATGTGATTTTGAAGCTAATTATTTTTAGTTATATCAAAATTATATTAAGAAGAAACACAAAAACATTTGTAAGAAATTAAGAAATTGTAATTTTCACATTTCTTAAATTTAGGTTTCAGGATTTTTTAAAATTTTTTTTTTTTTTTTTTTTGCTGTATATGTGTTCCAGATTAATATTACATGTAAACCATAAAAAAAGGGGGGGGGAGGAGATAAATGTAAATATTTCATTTATTTATATAAAAATATATTTCATAGTAATAAATAGCATTAAGAAATTTAATATATTTTGCAAAATATTTATTAGCACAGTTTTTACTGTAGGCATAAATTATTTTAATGAAAAAATGCATACTGATTTTAAACACGAATTTTCTAAATACTTAGTCTCTTTGTGAACTATATTTATGCAGTATATCTAAAAAAAAACTCAAAATGAAAAACTTAATTAGGACAAGATCTCTTTTTACAAATAAATTAAAACATTCATTATAGCTTGAAAACTTTTGTACCCATTTATGTTAAAAAAATATTTTTTTGATATGTCACAGTGAAAATAATTCATATGTATAAAATATTACTTTTTAATATCTCATAATAATAACATAACACTGATTAATTTTATAATTCTTAGATTGAAAAATTTTGTGGATTAGGGATACATTTTTCGCTAATGCTTTTCCTCTCTTTGTTTAATTGATAGATTTATGACTGATATATTAATACAGCTTTACAGAAGATAGAAAAACTATAAATACTTCTTATATTTTTTTCTTATATTTGAAATTTTAAAAAAATCAATTTTTAATATTCTTATCATTTTTAAATTGAGGCACTTTGTTAAATCCTTTCCTCACTTCTCCTTTCATCCTTTGGCATGGCTAGCCAATTTAATTATAATGATAAAAAAAAGAATTAAAAAAAACTCTCACTAATTACATTAAATAGATATCTAATCATAAGTATCTAGTGTTTTATATTTTAAATAAGCACAAACTATGTTTTATGTCACTAACTGCTTCCATTTTCAGCCAAAAAGGAAGATGAAAGTTCTTTGATGTTATGTGCTACCCAATGCCCCTTCTCCATCCCTAGGAAATAATTTTTAAACTATTTTTTTGATTAAAAAAATTCATAAATTACGTCTTTTTTTTTCTTCTGTTATTTGTTTCTTTCTTCTAC
Organism: Argiope aurantia; assembly: GCA_026543865.1. Taxonomy (NCBI): domain Eukaryota; kingdom Metazoa; phylum Arthropoda; class Arachnida; order Araneae; family Araneidae; genus Argiope; species Argiope aurantia. Next base: position 2,740 of record JAPMOR010078923.1, read on the forward strand.
ACTTAAGACCATCTACTTTGAAAACCATTTATTCAAGAGTTTTGATGAGTGTTGCAGAAAATAATAAAAAAATGCACATGGGAAGAATGACTTCAATGCACAGGAGTAAGTTTTAGAATACACACATAAAGAATAACTTCAAATCCCATCAAATAACAACTTAAGTTTGATTTTATGAAAATTTTGATTGATGTATGTGAATACATATAACATCAATAAAAAAAATCAGGATTCTTTGGCTTCAAAGGTATGAGGTTATTCATCTTCTGAAAATGCCTCGATATACAAAAAAGCAACTTGTAAGTACTTTTTTCAACTACTTTAATTTTTAATATATATATAAAAAATAAATTGAAAAATATATAACTTATGATAGTTTCATGAAATAAGTGCTATTAAATACCATTACAGCATTAAAATTTTATGCCATATTAATACAAATTATTTTAACCCCATACAAATCCTGTTGGAATGTTCTAGTGCTTTTTAAAAAGCATTTATAAAAAAAATTACAACTAACAAACAATTTTGAAGCAGGATAGTAATAAAATAAATAAATTAGCTGGAAGTATAAATTAACTTGGAAGAGATACATTCTTTTTAACACAATGTGACAAACTATGCTTTATTTTTGGATGTTTTTTAGGTAATTCAGAGAAAATTCCACATGCATGTTCTTTTAAGGCAGGTGATAATACTCGCTTCACTGGTCTTCCATTAACTTTAGTTTTTCTTCCACTGTAAATTGATCTTCTTCTTGCAATCGCTCTAGGTTGGACAGGTATTTGATTGCCTCTCCTTCTTTTGCACATCAAAACTCTGCTTAAGTAGTTAAGATCTCTAAAAGGAGGAAAAAATAAAAGAAGAAATCTACGTAAATTTCTTTCAACTTTCATCATACAACTGCAGAAGTTAGTGGAAGAAAGTCCTACATGACATTTGAATGAATTAAAGAAATTTAGCTTTAGAATATATAAAAATACAAGAAAGCCACTTAAAAAACCCCTTTTCATATTGAAACTATCTTATAGAATTTTCTAGAGAATAGATTCTAGCATATTATTAAAGATGAATGTATGAGTTTTCAAACTTCCATTTGACAGTTTCTTCAACTAAACATGTAAATACTTCAACCTTTGTGATAATGAAGTCCAACAACTTAACTAAGCTAAATGCTTCAATGCTTTTCAAAATACATTGTCCAAGTATGATCTGTTTTAAAACTTTAAACAAACTTTCAACATAGTTTGTTGTATTGCTTCCCCTGATTAAAAGCATTTTTCTATGAAAAATGCATTATAATTGTTTTTTGGAGAACAACTTAATCAAATATATGATACATTTATCATATTTCTTGACCATGCTATTCTCCAATATATTTTGAAGCAACTCTTTCATCTGCATTCCAGTTTCTGCACTCATCAAAGCTTCAAATGAAAAATACCCTTCTTGACGGTGCTCTTCTAGAATTTTATTTTCACTGTTCATAAGCCATCACCAGGCTGCTTTCAGCACATGAAACTGACAAAGTAAGTTCTCTTTCTTTTAGATCATCATCTGTCATTACAATCAGTGGCCCATTTTGCAAATAAACAACATTTTTCAGGAAAACACTCAGAAAGAAGTTCTACTCCTTCATGAAAAACAATAGTTTCTTCTGTATTTGTGATGATGCACCCAATATGTACTCCTCCAGTTACACCTGGAGACATAAAAAAGTAAACACGACGATTTAATCTGTCCATGTGGCCAGATGCATCTACCATTATCTATCTTGAACCAAGAAATTCCATATTTCACTTTATTATCAGAGTCACTACAACAATTGTCAAACTGTTCTTTTCTTTTGAAAAAGCAGCTTTACAGAATGGCTGTTGATTGTAAGAAAAAAATATTTTTCAATTTCTCTGATGATATCACTTTCTTTTCATGACCCATATATTTTTGTAAATTCATTACTCAGCAAGTGATTTATGACAGATAATGAGGATAGCTTAGAACTGTCCACACATGCTTCTTCATAATCTTCATTAATATGAAACTCTAATTCCATTTGCAACATCTGTCTTGCAGAAACTGTGGTATACCCTAATTTAAACAACTCTATCAGATGTTTTCACGTTAACTCTGATAATGGTTTGAACTTTTCAACAGCAGCACTATCAAGCAAATGATTATGCGAATACAGAAGCTCGCATAATGCAGGAAACTCCACAACTTCTGGAAGTGGTTCTTTGTGTTTTGGTAGTGAAAAGTAGCTATAACAAAACAATTAGAATATTTTAATATGGATATATTAAATTCCAAAAATAAAAGCAAAGCAAATTTAAGCTTTTCAAAATACAATTCATAATAAGAAAATAGAGATAAAAACTTATTATTGAAAATATAAGAAATAATTATTGATATTGAAAAAAATTAATTAAATGAAGGAGATATTAGGCATTAACACAAATTAAGAAAAATGTAATCTGATTTTTTTTAAAAATTAGTTTTATAAGTAACTAAGTGACAAATAAATCCAACAATCACACTAAATACAAATTTCTTATCTCAATCTTTTGATAACTAATGATAAAAATGTATAATAAATTCAATTTTATTTCTATGGTGCGCATGTTTAATAATAAAAATGAATTTATTAGTTCATTATTGATGAAGTTTTATATTAGAAGCTTAGATCACAATGTCTATAGAATAGGATAACCCTTAGTTAAAAGTTACAAAAATAAAAATATTTTGCATGCACAGATTATATACATTACATGACAAATCTGAAATGTTTTATGTTTATTTTTATTTTATGCTTATGAATTTAATCTTTATTAGTAAGCTATTAAAATAATTCAGAATTTCTTTTTAGTTAGGAATTTCATTTTACACTTAAGATATGTAATATTAGATAAAACTGGATTATGAAACTATTGAAATTTGCTGCAAAGGTACTACATAAAAGTTTGAAACTTAAAAAAGAAAGAAATTTAAGGGCAATCCTTATCCCTGGGCAATTCTTAAAAAGCCAAACTATGGAAATGTTGTTCCTGCATTGTAAGACACAGCAGAAATATGATTTTTTTTATAACAGAGTTCAAAAGCCAGTGCTTACCACTGTACATCAAGTATCTGCAATCTGTTTCTCAATAAATACCATCAATGTTTCATATATTTGATTATATATACATTATTATATATATTATTTGTTATTATTATAAATCAAATTAAAAAAAAAATCTTTGAATAGCAATTTTAAGAACTGCAAAGCATCAAGTATTTTTACTTTCTTTCGTACATTTTAGTAACTGTAAAAATAGTTTTCATATAATTATTAATAATGAGAGCATTAAGTGTGGATGAATTTCAGTAGAAGAAAATAAATATTATTTATAAAGTATGATATAGTGTTTTAAAAATTTCAACTAATAATAAACCAATCTAAAGTCTTTTTTTTATTTTAACAATATTTTAAATGTGTTTAAAGATCATAAATTTATTAAAATTATAAATAAATCAATATTTCATTTAAATTCTTAACCCTTCATTGGCTGCAAATGGCCTATCAGATACAGCTTTTAAATTTAATTCAGGTCCAGATCTGAAATTTTTAAAATGTTTTCTTAACATAAAATGTGCTCTTATTAATGAAATGTGCATTGTGAAGATCACAAATAACAGCACACACACACACACACAAAAAAAAATAACTGGATTTTCTTTTGTTCATCGAACTGATCAGAAGATTGTAAATAGAATAAAAAGAAAAAATATTTCCATACCAGGAAAATACATATAAACTATGCACCATTTGCTAAGTGCTGTGTAACAAGGGAGGCACTAAATATCATTCATGCCTCAAGCAAAATGAACTTTAGATCAGACTTTGGTTAAAAATATATGTCAATATATAGTACAGAGTATGGAAGCTCTAAAACTTTTAAGGATTTGTAACACTAAAACAATTTAAAAAACATGAATAATACAATATTATAATGAAATTTGCTGCAATTAAATATATCTGTAGCTAGACAGATACAAATATGTCTCTTGCCACATGCAAATAAACTTTAAATCTAACCTTGTTATTATCTAAATAAAAAAAATAAAAAGTGTTTAAAATCACACATGTAATGCATTTGAAGCAATAAAATATGAAATATTAGTTATTACTTGTCGCACATTGTGCTGGCATATTAAGACACATTTATAAACATTAAGGTGCCCAATTGATTTGTGTGTTTTCTGAACATGCCTAAATGTTTCTCATTTTTGTTCATATTCTTTAATCCATTCCTAAAATATGTGTTACAAAAATGCATGCAATAAATATTCAAAAGAGATATATAAACTATTTATATATTCATAAATCTTGATATTAAGTTAATAACTAAACAGAATTAATTTCTCTGTTTTCTGAAAATTCCAGTTTGCTGAAAAAGAACTTCCTAAAAGTTTAGAGTTCAAAGAAAAGTCAGAAATCTCTGGGCAATCCTTAAAAAATGAAACCATTGGGAATGTTGTTTCTTCATTGCAAGATAATCAGAAATATTGTGATTTTTATCCGTAACAGAGTTGAAATATTCGAGGAGCAGCTGGTGCTCACCACTTTACAACATTTATCTGTTTCTTGATACATACCATCAACGTTTCATATTTTAGAATATGAATTTATAAGTGAAGTAATTTTTTTATTGCCAAAAGTAAGAATTTTATCTAAATTTGAACTCTTTTTTTCATAAAATTATATATTTTGTTTTCAGATAAACATAGAAAAATTTTAATATCATATTTAAATTCAAAAAATCAGCAAAAGAAATAGTTTGATTTTTAATTCAATTCATTTATTTTGAATCTCTCTTGATTCAATATGTCTCCTCTTGCGATATTTTATATGCATATTCAGTGTGAATTAAAATGATTTCTATACCATTTAATTTCATCCAAAATATCTTAATAAATATAATGCATTTGCAGATGGACATCTAATGGTAATAATTTTAATATAAAATTAAAAAATAAATCTATTCTTGCACATGCATATTCAGTAAGAATTATAACGATTTCTATACCGTTTAATGTCATCGAAATATCTTAATAAATATAGTATATCTGCATATAGATATTTTATGGTAGCTTATAAAAGCTTGATTTTCAAGTCTTATTTTAATAATTCTTCACGCTAATTCTTTATTTATAATATCGGAAATACGGAAAACAGCCAAAATTTCATCAATCTCAATTACTTTATACTTATATTTCTCTGGAAGATTTATTTTCTCCATTTTGAAAAAGAGCAGACAAAAAAGTATGCATAAATTAAACACCACGCATTGGTTGCAGCAAATACAGCACAGAAAATTCTGTGAAAAAGAAATCTACCAATTAGAGCACGTCGGTATCCTTAGTCTGCACAATTTGCGAACCCCTGCAGTTTTGTAAACAAAAACTAGTCTCTTCCTCTTAAACCTTGTCCCTAAGAATAAATTCGTCTTTCAATGGACTCGTCCGTCTCATACACAGCGTGTTGGGTTTTAGCTGCTAGTAAAGGAACTGGTTAGTTTCTCTTGTTCGGAGCATGTGGAAAAGAGCATGTCGCAACTGAATACGGCTGTATTTTAGGGAACACGACAGGGGATCGGTGGAGACAGAATATTAAATGATTAGGATAGACTCAGTTCGAGTAAGCAAACTGCAGATTTTTCACGAAAACGTTTAAATGAAATCATAAAACAAGCGTTTTATATTAATATATTGGCGGATGGTAAAATTTCGGCCTTGAGACGGATGGACTCCAGTTTCGATACCTGTTTCAAACCAAGAACAGCCAGCTAGCTAGCTGAACTAGCTTAACTCCAGGTTCAATTCTAGAAAGGGAGATCTCTTTCAGTGATGCTAAAAATTGTTGAAAACTGAAATTAAAAATTTTCTTTTCATTTTTACTTTGATATTCTTTTCAGTGTCAAGATTCCTCTTTAAGTCTTCAAATTTAAAATAAACATATTTGTGGCTTTTTTTCATGGCTGTATTTTCTCAAAGACTTTACAGAAAAACACAGTTCATCTTATATTAAACACACACATATATAAAATTATTGTATAATGATTAAAGTCTACACAAATTTCCCAATATATTTATGCTACTAATTAAAAATAAAATAGTGAAACATACATTCTATTTTACTAAATAAAAAATGAGTAAGATTTTAATTACATTTGTACATATTAATCTGTTAGTATTGCAAAATTGTTATTAAAATAATTAACAGAAATTAATTTCCTTCAGACAAATAAATTAAAATTCTTTCCTTTAAAAATTTATTTCCAGGCAGAAAAAATACAGCTCTCTATTATGTACTGACATGGAATATCTTAAATCAATGGGCATTTTCATTAATATTATTCAGCATCAATAGAAATTTACATTATACTATATACACCAGTTTGAAATCAAATAATAAGTTAACCAACACTGATGTAAAATTAATAAAAGAATATAAGAAATCCTTCATATATCAGGATAAATATTTCAATATACATTATTCTAGGAATATTGAATACTTTATACACTGAAATATAAATGTGTTTCAGTGGGAAAGGAAATGAATTTTTTCATTAATTTTCCCTATATATTCATATGACTTACTGTATACAGCTTAGTGACAAAAGAATAGAATTTTTAAATAGTTAAAATCATTCACCAAGTCTCTACGGAAAAAAAAAAAAAAAAGAATGCTTATAATTATAAGGAGTTTAAAAATAAGCTGGGAAAAAAAATACCAGTCTGCATTCTGATAATAAAAACTTTGAAAGATATTTTTAAAAGTCATAATGTTACACAAAATTAATAAAAGAATTCACACTATTTATGCATGGCTACTAACTGAAAAATGCTAAACACATCAATAATACAAAATAAAAGTTTAAAATAATAAGTCTGGAATTATGAAATTATCATTCATTTATAAATGTGAAATGTGCATTTTTTTTAATATTATGTAATACAAAGCTCCATCAGTAATGGGCTTATTTGCTCATCATATTCAATGAATAAATACTTATGTGAGCAACAAACTTAAAATCTATAAGTAGTTTTGGTGAAATGAAAGCATTAATGGCTATAAATGAACAAGAAACAAACTGGAAAATAATAATAATAATAGTAAAGTGCAAGAAATATATCAGAATCACATACTGAAGTTGTTCTAACCAGCACAGCAGTTCAGGAAGCCTGGTGTTGTAATTGCATGTTTTATTTCTACCAATAAGAAAATTAACAACTATTCTATGATAAGGAAATATTTAGTCAGCATCATCCTGATTGTTATATCTTGAATGCAATGTTGATGCTCAATGCAAAGATGTGAGTTTTATCTTTGAAACATGACTTTAATAAAAGTGAAATGCAATGGACCCACAAAAGTATTTCAATACTACATTTTATTGGAAGGCTCACTGCAGTACTTTGGAACAAATAACATGTTATTCCTCAAGATATCCATAGAAAAAACAGTGTTCACAGGAAATGTAGAATTCTGTTATTAAACACATAAGTTGATCCACTTTATTACATGCAGACACATTATATATATATTTCCTAAATAATATTGTTTAGAAAAGAAGGTAATAAATTCTTCAGATTGTCAAAAGTGACAAAACTGCAGATAATAATAATTGTGATATTTAATTATTAATGAAGTTGTTAAATATATATTTTCTCCTGGTTTATCTTTTTAAAGTGTTTATTTTAATATCCATCCTTAGCAGCAAAGAACATAGTATTGTGCAGGGTTACACTTCCAAAGATACAAATAAAAAAAAACGTTATTATGCTTCTGAATAATACAATTAATTTTTAAATGATTAAGTTTAATTTATTTGGAAGGCAAAATTTTAATGCATAGCAAAGTTAAAAAATAAATTATCCCAATGTACAACATCTTTCTTTATTTGGTCTAAATTCTGATGCATTAAAAAAATGACATGCACTTACTCTGATAATGAAAACAAATTAAATATTTAAATAAATTCAATGCAAGTTAACTAACATTCATAGAATAATGGAACCCTCAATTTAAATCTGATCACAATGATTAAGAATGCAACACAAATAGCACCTGATTAACACTTAAAAATAAAAATATAGAAAAAACATTAAAATCAGTCTTCACTAGTATGTGGCTAGCTTTTCAATGTGAAATTAAAACTTCGATACACTGCATGCTGTCGGAATCAACTCGTTGCACACGAAAAATGAATGAGGTGCATAATTATGCACATGAGTGTAAGAATTCCTTTTAGTGCTTTGGACATTGAAAAATATAGGTTTGTTATGATTCCAAAAAAGTAATGTGTTTTTGCTATTAAAAGACTTCTATATTAATCATTACCTAACAAGAAATGAAAATGATGTATTTTTCAGAATATGGTAAATTACACTTGATATAGGAGTACAAAAGGTTAAATTAAAAAACATAAGCAATGTATCCATGAAAAGTTTCTTTCCGATTCATGTTTGAGAAACATGTTAACAATGATATTTTGCTTTTCTAATTTTAAAAGCTGGTAACAAATTTATTAAGCCTAAATGTAAAAAATATTAAATTATTCATATTTATTATTCATCATTCATGTCAAATGAATTTTCTATGTATTTATGAAAAGTGCTATCAAATTTATCATGTAGACTTTAAAAAATAATACAAATTTTCCATGTCAGGAAAATTTTTCAATGAAAACTAATTTTTACTCAAAGAATGAGTTGTGCAATGATACTATATATATGAAAGGCAATGTAGATAATTTTTTTAAGCTCAAACATGTTTTTTGAAGGAAACTAATTATCAATACATTATTTTCTTATTAAGCTTTGTAATGCTAAAAAAAGAAAATAGTAGATTATGGAACTATAATACAAATCACA
>JAPMOR010078923.1:11662-33907 GCA_026543865.1 Argiope aurantia
CATTAAAAAAAATTTGATTTATAAAATTATTTTATTTGGCTTGGTTTTAAAAGGCTTACTCAAGCAGTTGTGGAATTTTGAATATTTGGAAGAAAGAATTTTTATAAACTTTTCACTAAGATGCTTAATATCATCAATCAAGGATGTAATTTTCAAAAGTACATAAGAGATGCTTAAATTTCATATTTTTGATGCCAAGGTTAGAAGGAATTAATTGGTTAATATAAAACTAATTTTCTTATCATTTAAATAGCTCAATAACTATTAGGAGCAACTATTATTATTTTTTTCTTCTTTTGTTTCCTTGTCCAAGCATGAGATATAAGTGGGAAAACATTCTCAACTATATATAATTTTGTGGTGTAACTAAGCAATAGATATACTTCCTGGTAAATATAAAAAATATAACATGCCTAAAGTAATTTCTAAAATGCTTACAATTTTTGTATTTTTCAGCCTCAAGGCATGCAGAGTATGTGCAATTTTAATATCATTAGGCCTGGAAGTAAAGACAGATAAAGCATTCTATTCTGAAAGAAAATATAAATAAATTAAAGTACCATTTTTTTTCTGTAGTGAAAAAATATAACGAAGAAAATATTGAATTTTTCCACAAGTTAATTAAATAACTAAACTGTTTCAATATGTTCAGTTCATCATTATCATTTAAACAGTGGAAACATCTAAACTCAGATTTAATTTTTAAAAATAAATCAATCATATTTACAATGCTAAATTACTGTTTCTAAATATGATGCATATTTATGTGTATCTACTATAATATAGTGAAGAATTTTTGAAAAATGTAAAAATAAAAGCCTTCATAACTTTTCAGCCATCAAAATATAGGGGTTCATGACACAATTAACATGACAGTTAATTCATTAAATCTTTGAAAAAAATAATAAATAAACCAACAAACAAAAAATATTCATAAAGATTATCACTATACATATATTTTAAATTGTGGTGTTATTAACATTTTAAAAATGGAAACTTAATTTTAGTTTTTAAAAAATAATCAGTTGTAATATATATAACATTATATTTAAAAAATGTTAACAAAAAGTCTATTGATAAATTTGAGATATCTGGGAATATACTGCATAAATTTGACAGCAAAAGCATAAGAATTTCATCAGAAGTAGAGAAAGTAATGCAAAACTGGATCAAATAGAGAAAGAAAATTTTTCATGAATGTATCACATGAAAAAAAAAATTGACAGAAATCAGTGACATGCATACAAAATTTAAGTAAGTTCAATAGTTTCAATTACAGAAAAAGATTTTTAATGTTTTACTTTTGACAATTTCAGCATGAGAAAAACTGAAAAATTCAAACAAATTACTGCTTGTGGATAAGCCAATCATAGATTTTAATGAATTGTTGAGTAGCAAAAAAACATCACAATTTATAACAAGGATTAAAAAAAATTCACTAGCAAAACAAGAATTAAAATATATATATATACAGGCTAGGATAGTAACTTGGGCATTTAATTATCTATTAATTTCATACCTCTAATTCTACATACAATGATAAAAGAAAAAAAATTTCTTCCCAACCATTTAGTTGGCAAAATATGGGGGTTCATAGCTTAACATGACAGTTGATTCATCAAATCTTAAAAATAACACACAAACAAAAAATATTCAAAAAGATTTTCAATGTGCATATGTTTTAAATTGTAGTATTATTAAAGTTATAAAAATAAAAACTTTTCATTTTAGTTTTTAAAAAATAATCAGTTGCAATATAACACTATATTTAAAAAAAATCAAAAAATTTAATTATCAAAATTAGAACATCAGGTGAAAACTTAAAATATTAACAAATGTACAGTCAACAAAGCCTTTTTGTTCGCTACACACCATATCTAAATTTTAAATGGTAAATTTATGGATTACTAACTTAAGTATCATTAAGTTTTTAATCCTCCCAACTCAAAATAACAATAATAATAATAACAATTCATAACATTTATTTTAATTTTTAAAGGCAATTATAACAAAAGAGAGGAAAAATGAAATTCTTTGTCACAATTAGAATCAGAGATAACATAAACTCTATAGAATACATAACTGATTTTACAAGCATCAGAATAAAAATATTTTAAAACATAAATAATTTAGAAAAAATGAGCATTGGAATTATTTTGCTGCCATAGATTCCAGAATTTCAGAATAAACCAAAAATTAGGATCTCTGAAAACTTTACCACAGGTAGAGTTTTCAGTCTCCATGAGGATAGCTTCAAAATGCATCCAGTTAAATCTAGAAAAAAGAAAAGGGAAAAAAAATGAAATTTTGTTACACTGAATGCTCCAAGAAATAAATCTAATGTTGATAATACTGTTCTAAAACAAATTTTGTTATGAAGGAAGAATTAATTTTTAGGGTATATTGAGGCTATTGATTCTAAAACCAATGTTAATTTTCTCAAATAAGCAACAATTTTAAAATATTAATAGACTAAATATTCATTGGCATATGCAGCCATTAATGTATGCTGCTAATTTTTATAGATTTTCCACTAATATTCCTCTTATCCATATATTTAAAAATAGGCAGAAACTATTCAAGTCAAATATTAGTAAACTCATTGGCAAAAATAGAAACATGAACAAAAGAAAGTTTGCAGTGTGGAATAGAATATTGGTTGATCATCACAGTGACAGACATTTGTATTATGTGTGTAAAAGGCTTTGATCATTAGAAAAGTGCAAGTAGGAATATCTATCAATTAATTTCAGATACACAGTAATATGTTTAATAAATTCTACAGAATAGGAACAATATTTAAAAAAACAGAAAAATTCAGGTCAGATAAGAATAAAAAGTTTTTTTGAATACAGAACATATTCCACCAAATATCAGGTGGGAAATTAGTGGCATACATAAAAAATTTAAGATAATTTAACAGTTTCCTTTACAATAATGTAGATTTAGAATAATGTATATATTTCAATGTAAAATAGGTCCAGAGAAGCTGAAATGAATGAGAGATCATTACGATATATTTTTTAAGAACAGTTGAATACTAAAAAAAAAAAAAAAATCTTAATCAGGTTTATGAATGAAACTTTAAGAATTCCTTGCTAAAAAATTTCAAATTTAAATAGTAAACTCCCAGATTACAAACTAAATTCATTTTCATTTCTAAAAATAAGGCAATTCATAGCATCACTTTTAAATTTTATTAAATTTTTTGGTAAATGAAAAGAAAAATACTGCTACTTAATAAAAAAATTCATATCAGGAACAAGTGAAATCATAACGAATATGAATAAATTAACATATAATTTGTTTAGAAAATATGATTTGTTTTTGTTTTCTACTATAGATTAAAGAAGTTGAGCATAAACCAGAAAATACCCATGCTTAAAATAATTTCTGAAAAAAAAGTTATCAATGGTACATTTTTTATTCTTGCATTATATGGTAAATTTGCATTTTCATTCAGTTATCTGGATGGCCAGTAAAAGAAAAACTCAGAATCTTTAGAATCTAAATTAGAGAGAGGAGGGGTGAATTTTTAAGTTTGACATTAAAATAACTGCTTTACAGAACAAGGGAGGTGAAAATTCGTCACACAAATGCCTTGTATATTGCAATAATAATCACCAGCTTCTTTTTCAAATGGAAAAATGAAACAATTTTAATTTGAGGCCCATTACAGACAATAAAAGCAGATGTGTAGCAACATACATTTTAAATAATGTCTATCAGTCATTTTCACTTTTAAATTCTCAACCTGGAAAAGGAGAATATCAAAAGGTCCTAAGGATACTCTGTTTTCAGGAACATCAGAGGTCTATTCATGAAGATCTGAAAATTGCCTTCTTCCAACAGTTACAGGAGATACTCCTGTTTTATTTGATTAGAAGATAGTAAGGAATGCACTAATCAAAAGCAAATGAAATAGCATTTAAAAGAAAACCTAGCTGTAAGTGCAGTAGACTTTATCAGGGATCCTTAAAATGATAGACATCATATAATTATTACAATCTAAAGAAACAATTGATTTGGACACAAAATAATAATGATGTTTGCTTCCAATATGTTTAAAACAATTTCTTGACTGAGTAATGAATATTTAATAAAGCAGAGATTTTTTTACTTTCCAGTAATTCATAAATTCAGTAAAGAGTAAATATCTTCCATATCTATATCTGATATTGAGTTTTTTTTTTTTTTTCTTTTTCATGGCCATATTGTTTTATATTAGTTATTGAGAATCTTTTAGGCTATAATAATGCAGAAAACAACAGAGAAAGTTTCATGTATGCCGAAAAATTCTGGAAAATTGGATTCCAATATAAGCATAAAGGTTCATTTTTTAGAAAGTAATTTGGACAAATCTTCTTAAAATCTGGGACATATTGGCAATATACAAAAAGAGAAGTTCCATCAGGATACCACAGTAATGAACCAAAAACATCAAAGCAGGTGGGGTACATAACCTTTGAAAATTTACTGCATTATTTCATTCATTTATTTGTTTAAAATGTTTTCCTTTAACTTACATATAATATTAATTTGTATATTGATTTAATTTTTGATTTATATGTTGATTACTTTTCACAATAAAGATTTTTTAATGAAATGATTTAATTATATAATAGTTTTTTCAACTGAAACAGTTTCAATGCGATTTGAGCACCACACACATATAAGAATATGAATTAACAAGAAATTTTATTTTCACTTTAGCATAAAAATTGGAGGCAATTTTGTAAAAACAATTCCAGGTTCATAATTACTCATATAATCACTGCAGTATAATGAGCACTAAAATCAGTGTTGTACTGATAAGTATCTTTGTTCTAATAGAAAAATACAATAATCAAGAACAACAAAACATAAAAATGTTTTTATTAAAGTTTAAATCTTTTAATATATAAAAATCTATCAACATATAGTATATACATTATCATATGCATAATAAATTTAACTCATACTAAATATAAATAATATTTGAACAAATAAGGGTCAAATATGAAGAGAATGTATGATGAAAAAATGCATTGCATTAAAAAATTAAGCAAGTAATCAGTGGCATACATGCCAAATTTTGGAGTTTCAATGGCAGAAGACTATTCAGAATGCTTCCCTGAGATTAGTTCAACGTGGATAAACTAACAAACTAAAATGAATGTATGCTCATAAATAAATCAAGCTATATTTTTAATAAAACAGCCGAGTAGCAAAATGTGCAAAAAATCATCCCAACAACAAAATTTACAACAATTTCTGACTGGCAACTACTGTATTAAAAAAGTAATCTCTAACAGAGCAAACAGACCAACCTCTGCAGTTCATTTTCTATTAATTTCATAAATCTTATTCAATAAGGAAAAATTAAGCAAATGAGAGGAAAACTTAAGATATTATTATTGTATATTAAAATAAGCACCTTGCATTAAAAAATTTCCATCTTATAAATCTTAAATAGTGATTATTAACAATATATATTTAAAAAATGAACTAAGAGATAATTCCTATCAAAGGCATGCCGAGAACTATTTTTGCATCAAATTAAAAAAGAAATTACTATTAAACATGAATAAATTTTAATAATGAGGTGAAAATTTTATCTAATTTACTTTAATTTGCTATCATTGATTCTTGTAATTTACACAAACCAACAAATAATACACACATAAAAGAATTTGGGAAACACTAACCTTAGGAAGATTTTTCAGTCTTAGATCATGCAGAGATCTCTGATTTCAGTCTCACAAATTCTGAAAGGAAAGAGGTTGAAATTTTTTAAATAAAACAGTTTGTATGAAAAGAAAATTATGGGGAATAAATAGTTATAATTTAACAATAACAAATATAAAAATAGTTCTGAAAATTTTATACTATTCAATATCAAGTAATCCACCAACTAATTAAAGATACATCATAAAATACTTAATAAAATTCTTCTTTATACAATGTGCAGTACTACAGATTATATAAATATATCGCTTTGTATAGAGATAAATGATAAATGATAAATGAATTTTAAATTAAGAGCAAAAACGTATATTGTCTGTATTAATAAATATGCTAAAATTAAATTTTAAAAGCTTACCTTCTAAAAGAATGTTCTTTAAATGCTGAACATACATTCTTCCTTTTACAAAGAGATACTTACTAAGAATGCAATCTATTAAAAATTATTGAAATATTATACATGTAATAAAATATAATATGCAATAATATATATTTCTATTGTGGTTTAAATCATTTACAATTTATTCTGTGTTTACTAAGCTTCAACACTAAAATGTTTTTAATATTAACAAGGAATGGAAGTTAGCTTAATATATACAAGATGGAAGATGGGGGAGGGGGTCTTCTTTCTTTTCATTTACTATTATATAATTTATATAATCAAGAATAGAATTTAAATTACACAGAAGCAATTCTGAAGAAAATTAAATATTTTATTATTTGATTGAAGAGGAGGGCATTAAAAATCATTGATTTCTTATTGTAATTTTGTATGATCTCACTCGTTACATAACGACAGACAATTTAAAAAGGCCTTGAGCAAAATTAGAAAACATATAACTAAAACAATACAGGCCCAAACAGAATGAACTTACTGTTACAAGACAATGGATATTGTTTATATATATATAAAAAAATTGTGAGGTAGGTAATATCACAAGAAAGAAAACATGAACTTGCTTTATAGGACAAAAATACAAATAATTAATTAGAAATAAATGCATTCCTATCCACTGAACATAATAGACATTTTCCTGCAAAAATTTTCTTAAAATTCTACAAGAAACAAACAAATTCTACATTTAAACAATTATCATACAATATTTCATGTCATTCATTTTTAAATGATGATTGGCTAAACTGTACAGAAATTTGCTTGATTTGGAAACTTTTATGCTAAAAAAAGCAACAATTTAGAAAACCTCTGAATGTAATAGAATTGATGGAGTATATTCTTTCTGATTTATATATACAAAACCGTAAAAATTCTTAAGTATTATTATTTAATTATTTGTAAACAAATAGTACAATGCTCTTTTGGTTACAAATTTATTAAATGTTAAGTCTATATTTGGATATTCATTCGTTTCTTTTTCTTTGAAGTTAGATGAGAATGTGTTTCCTCTTAAGGACTGAAGTTAAATTTAGAAATGATATTAAGAAGAACATTCATAAAAAACTAATTCATAGAATTAATAAAAACCAAGAAATATGCAAAATTCCTAATAAAATAATCATTTTTTTTATTTTTGTGAACTTTACTGGATTCAAATAATTAGTAATTTTTAATGTACTAAAAATAATTAACGTTATCATAATATTAATTCACCATTGTAATAATTATTATTTACTATATTTAATAATATCAATGAATTATTTTTTTTTATTTTAATAATAATAAACTTTTCACTATGTTTGATATAATTAATATTGATTACTTCAACTGAATACTATTTGTTCAATTATATCTAATCATTTTAGCTTGCATTGTTTTCAAATTATTTATTTTCCCATTACTACTTCATATATATATAAATTGTAATTAATTATCCATGTTTGAGACATACAATGATGAACAAAAAAACTGCATCTGCAAAAAAAAAAAAAAAAAAAAAAAAAAATATGACACTAATGTTTTTTTATGCAATGATGAAATGTTTACGATAAAATACAGTTGTAGGATTAATCAATCAAATTTTATTAGGATGAATAAATTGCTGAGACTTAATTATTTGAAAATGAATAAAATGTGAAATTGCAATATTTAAGAAAATGTGGAACAAAGCAATAGATAGACAAATTCTGTGGTGAATGTAAATTCCACATAACTGCAGTTATATTACATGTACTTAGATGCGTATACATGCATGAGTATCACTTTAATATTTAATAGATCTATGCTTCACCACTTGGTAAATCTATGCGAGCTGGTATTAACTTTTACAGTCCGATATATGCAGTCTGGGAGATAAGCTTTACTTTTACAATTCGGAACTTAAAGCTTACTGTCCAATGAAGCATTAAATGTAGAAGTTCTCTTCTACATTTAAACAAAAAAAAAAAAAAAAAAAAAAACTTGTTCAACAAAAATACGAAAAATGAAATCATTAATCATCAACTTATTTATGAATTGTAATGACTTTTTCACCTATTGACAGAAAAATCAGGTGCACATTAATATTCCATCTGAACTTCACACTGAAACAAATAGTAAAAAATGCTTTTGTCCCAGAGAACTGAATTATATACTTTATTAACAATACAGAAAAAAAAGAGGGTCATCATAAAATTGTCTTTCCCAGAATGTTTTTAAAAAAGCCTTTTGACACAATTTAAGATAAACCTTAAAAAAATATTTCCTAATCGCTTTCTAAAAGGTTATGTTTTTAAAAAATGATAATATAAATTGTAAATTAAAACAATGATGTAGAATTTCAAATCTAACATAACTAAACAAGTGTGTATCACAAAATAAACCAGCATCCTAAATTTAGTTTATTCACATATTTTCTGATAAAGAAAGCAAAATTAAGCGAGCATTTTCGAATGGCAATAAAAGAATTATATTGATAAATGATAAAAAAAATTAAAGTTTAGAGGGGGATAACAAAATAAATATTAAGTAGCATTTAAATAATATTTTTGAAATGATAATGAAAGGATAACGGCAATGAAGGATAACAAAAGAAATAGGAATAAAATATTAGTTATTGAAAGACGACAAAATACTAAAATATCGATTTTTTTACTTTTAATTTTTAAGAACTTGCATTTTTTTCTCCTTTTATATGTATATAAATTCACTACCTTTTCCGATAATTAGTAGAGTTCATTTGGTATAATTGGCTCCTATTAATGCCTTTCGTGGACAGTTTTTCGTTTACGCTCGCAGATAACCGATCAAGCAAGATTTTCATCATCATCAGCTCTTTTCAACCTGCTTGCGAGTGTTGTAGAGATGCATAATCAGCGATTTTTTGAATAACAAATAATATTGCTATTGTTATTTTTAAATATGTGTTCCAAATATCTGTTATTTCAATCATATTATTAATTAAAAATTATTACTTAATATTAAATATAAAATTTATTAATTGTAATTAATACTTAATTTACTAATTTAAATAACGTGTGATTGAATTAATTTATCTGTTTCAACTTACTTCTTAATTTTCTTTTCTCTCAAAACTATTTATTTCATTTCTTTATTTGAGTGAACCATTTTCTGGAACAGGTGAATTAAAAATATATGTAATTTGTTTAAAATGTTTACTTTAGTTCTATATTCTACCAGTAGAAGGCGCCAGTAGTAAACAGAATATATGTAATCAAAGTCAATCATGTCACGAGCAATTAAAAATGATCTGTATGGAATAGTGCATCATCAAATGCGAATATCGGAAGGTCAAGATCACTCCCGTAAAGTGGAGCGGTGACTTCGCACTTTCCGGTGAAATCACCGCTCCGATAAATTTCAGTGATATGCAATTCAATGATACGATAATTTCAATAACCGGTTCGTTCCCTTTTAAATCCATTCACAGATTTCTTTTGAAAGCTTTCATTGGACAGATCGTATCGATTGTTACTTTCCAGTGAAGTCACTGCTCCGGCAAATTTCAGTGATATCGTATCGATTGTTACTTTCTATCGTGATCCAAACCTGTAATCGAAATATCACCAGTAAGATCGTATGAAGGATTTGAATCACACCCCTCTTTGAAAAGTATTGATCACTTGTATTTGTGACTTTTTGATATTGGTTACGTAATAACCGCTCGTAAAATATTCCTCATCACTAGAGTGTTGACGACAGTGAAGGAAAAAAAATCGATTTCAAAAGAAATTCAACCAATCGTGTATGGCTTGGGGAGCGACGTAGTTGTCAAGAATGGCGCGATTGACGCCAATATGATTCTCTATTTGGTCTCCAAATGGAGAACATGTGTGAGGAGTGAGCTCCGTCTTTGACGGAGCAGGAGCTGCTTTTGTGGATGATTTCACCGAAGAAGCCAACGAAACCCAGAGCACAGACCCCCCGGACTGGTCCTTTTCAGGACCATTGCGGAAAGGGTGATCAGGGCTCTTCTTCTGAAGAGGAAGTTATGGAAATTCAGCCGTGCCAAGCCACCAACAGTGAAGTTCAAGATCAAGTGAAATAATGAAAGAACAGAGGCCGACGTCTCCATCGTCAATCCAAATTACAGATGAATATATTGCCAAGCATAGCCTGGAGGTGACACAGGCTATATCACTCAAAGAAAACTTGGGGAACTGGGCACAAGCCCTAGCATCAGCGCTGAAGAGCACCACACGCAAGTAAAGAAGGAGATTGCACAGGTAAGCAGCTGTTTGAACAATCTCTTAGTTAAGTTAGGGTTCCCCCTTTTCAAATTACCAGAAAATGTGAGGAAACTAAATTTAATCTGTGAAAGAGTTAGACTTAAAAATGCCCCTAGTGCAACCGCAAATGTAAATAAAAATAATGAGAAACCTAGCGTAAAACCCACTCCTAAAAGGAAAATTGATCTCAGTGGTAATGTTGTTAACAAAAATGTAACTTCGCCGAAAGGCAGCCCTGTTAAAGAAAGAAAAAAAAAGAGGAGTAGCTAATGAGGATGGCTTCATAGCTCCGGCTGCTCACCTCATCAGAAAAGTAAAAAATTTAAAAATAAATAATGAAAAAGTTAACGAAGAAATAAAAACTAAAAAACTTCAGGAAGGAATAGAAGAAGTTGTGCTATACAACAAGGTCGATGTCGAAATTCCACCTGCACAATAAAAACGAAGAGAGTGCCGCCCTTTTTTGTTACCCCCCAGAGCAAACTTTAGAACGATGCTCAATATTCTAAAACTTGAGGCTCCTTCCCTACGCTCAGTAATGAGCCACAAATTCTTAAAAATCCCTGTCGAAACCGAGGAAGAGCACCGGAGCCTTTCCCATCTCCTCGAAGCTCAGGGTGCTGAGTTTAAAACCTTTATGTTAAAAACAGATAGGCCCATAAAGGTAGTACTTCGAGGACTTCCCTCCTGCACTCCTATTGAGGAAATTAAAGAGGAATTACAAAAGGAAGGGTTCGCAGTTGTCAGTATCACTCAACTGTCAAAATTTCATACCAAGTCACCAATACCGTTATTCTATGCACAGATTGCAAATGGCCCTCTGTCAGAAACGGTTTACACTCTCACTGAAATGTTTGGCACAAAAATTTCAGTGGAGCGCTACAGAGGAAAGAAGGGGCCTTCTCAATGCTGGTGGTGTCAAGGCTTCTTCCACAGCTTTGAAGCATGTAAATTACCTATTACACTTTAGCTTACGGCTGGTACAACAGTTGTACCAGATTTATTTTTACCTTTCTTTACGGCGCTGTACAACAGTTGTACCAGTAACGAGTTTGAATTTCGTTCCCCCACTTGAACTTTCCAGCTGAACCCTAATTGCCTCGTAAAATCTCTTCCCTTTTGTGTCGCACCCCTTCGGGTCAGGAGATTTCGTCAAGCAGGTGTTATTATCACTTGTTGGCGCTAAAGAGTCTTGTGAACCTTGCTTTGGCGGCATTTTTTTAAAGTAACATTCCTAAGAGGTATGGAATGAGTTTGCATAGTTTCATTTGTGGGAAATACTCGTTGAAAACTTTCGTCTTTCCCCCTGTTTCTTAATTTTTTAACTTTATAAATTCCTTAATATTTTAACTTAATATAATTTTGTAACTTATAATAATATATGGTGGTAACTTTATAATAATATATTTTGTAACTTTATAATAATATATGGGCCCATCTATTTGTCTAAATATTTGAACCAAGAATCTACTTGAAAGAATTCACTAATCATTTGAACAAAAAGAATTTCTGACGGAATAGTATTATTAAGGTAATCGGCACCCTAGACAAATCGTTACTTCTTCGCTCCCATTCATCACAAATGATGCAGAAAAACTAAATGGAACCTCGGTTTTTTTTGTTGTTTTTTTCACTCTGTCATTATATTTTACATTGAAAAGTGACAAAACTCTTTGTTTTGTCTTCATGCTTACCCCTCCCCCTTTTACTGGAGGCTTGGGCATATATGTATACTTCCCAGTCACTATGTATTAGTCTAACACAGTAGTAAAACGACCTACCATTTTTTCCAGCTTTAAATTTTAATACTTGAACTGGATATATTCCTGCTAAAAATACATTTTGGTTTTGATTTTTAAGTAAGCTGTCGGTTTTACCATTAATTTTAATAATTTATGAAATCGATTGAT
The DNA here is from genome assembly GCA_026543865.1 of Argiope aurantia. Lineage (NCBI taxonomy): Eukaryota > Metazoa > Arthropoda > Arachnida > Araneae > Araneidae > Argiope > Argiope aurantia. Next base: position 23,920 of record JAPMOR010078923.1, read on the forward strand.
TTAATAATTTATAATTAATCATTCATTAAAAGTTATAATTCTACTTTTAAAATATTGAAGGAGGTTGTTAAAACCTATCAAAAATAATAATTATTAGTTCTTCTATATCAGAAGAAAAATATTAAAATCTTTATACCTTCATTTCAATCCACTGAGGCACTTAATTTATTCTAGAAATATTTGTATTGAAATGATATAAAGTAGCTGCATAAAAAAGTCAGGATTTCTAGATTTAATTTTAAGCACTTCTGAAAGATAATCTAAATCAGCTGCTAGTAAAACTTGTATTTAATAACGAATGCTGATCATTTAGAATGCCAGATATATTGTTTAAAGTTTTTTTTTAAGTTTTTTGTTAACTACTTTTCAACGTAATATTAGCTCAATGTAATCTTATGTATCGAATTCTAAGTAAACCATATCTAATCTTACTTTTAAAAATTTAATTGTCTTTAATCAGGTGATCTACGTATTAGTAAACTTTTCTGCAGAAAAATAATTTTTCGTTATAATTCAGGTATTTATTGTCTGCAAAATTGAGCATAGTTTTCAAAAATACTACACTGCAAAGAGTAGTTAAAATTCTCAGCAAAAAAAAAAAAATCACTACTATAAATTGTAAGAATCGACAATAGAATAGGAAAACGTTACTAGTAATTATATTAAAAACCGTTCAAACTATGTTAGGAATAAAAATTATATTCGATTTCTATGGGAGCAATATAATATTATAAAATCTTTTAAAGATGTTTTTAATTTACAAAACAGCAGATAATTGTTATCTGCGTAATGCACGAAGAGATGTGAATACCTTTAAAAAGAAGATATAAATAATTAGTATCTTTAATACATTATATATAAATCGTTACATTTTATTAAAATTGATGAGTTAAGATTATAAAAATAAAATAAAATTCACAATGATGTGTTCAAACGTTGTTAGCTAAATTAACAGCTTCAGTAGTGCTTGAGAAATGGATTTAATTTTAAATATAATTGAAAATTTTTTAAAGTATTGTATGATGTACTAAACTATTCCGCAGATATCGTATTTGCAATTTATTTATTATTGCAATTTCTCCTACAAAATTGCTGCAATAATTTTCAGGGAAAAAATTAAATAAAACTGAGATTAAAAGCCTTCTCTAGGGTTCGGACGACCCGAAACCACAAACAAAAGCAACCCACTTACTAAGGAGGGGACAGATGACCCATTAACTCTACGGGTGGTTGAAATCAAAGCGGTTATTTTCAACAAACGCCTTTAAAAGAAGGGGAAAGCATCTTCTAGTTCCTCTCACTGAATGGCCGCATTCAAAGTAACTTTTTCGAGTTTGGATTGCCGAAGCTTAAAGGTTAAATGTGTAAAATGTGCAGGATCTCACAGGGCTAAGGACTGCACGTTAGCCTACGAGGATAAACTCACTTGTGCTAATTGTGCAGTTGATCACCCGGCGAACTGGCGCCAATGCCCCGTTTCCCTAAACCAAGCTGTAGAAACAACCCCACTTCTAATTACCAAAAAAATCACCCCTCTAAAAAATCCATATGGGATATACCCAGGACGCATCAACCTCCAAAAAATTTCAGGAAAGTGGAAGAAAATTTGTCTTTCTCAAAAATTTTGACGAATTCAGAGTCAGAATTTCCTCCATTAGAGACCCCAGAGGAGAGTGAAACAATCTCACCAGCTGCTAAAACCCCTATTCCAAATCAGTCGGTCCCAGTGGATGCGATTAATACCAAAATTTTTACCGACATCTTTTCAGGTGAAGCATCTCTTCTACTCCAAGCTTATAAAAAAGCTTTACCAGCAATTCGTGCTGCATCCCACGGTGCTGATATGGCGTATTTTCTTTTCAACGAATACATCAATCTTAGTTAGGTTCCCAACATTAACATTCAATCGTAACAACATAATAAACAGTCTTAAGTTTAATAATCTTAAAGTTTGCACCTGGAACGCAAATAGTCTGCGGCCCAGGATCGCTGAGGTGACGGCAACGGCAACATCGTGATGTTTCGGAGTTCCGCGATGACAAAGTGGTCACGAGCACCTCCACATCATAATTTGGAATAGTTACTTTAATTTGTTAGCTTAGGGAAAGTTAAAATTAAATGAACTAGTTTAGACGAGGGCAATAAAGCTCTAACGTCATGAAATTTGGTAATTAATTTTTGTATTTTTAAAGTTTTTGGCATAATTAATGTATTTAAAATAATAATAGATATTATTTATGGGGTAAGAAGAGATTTTAATGGATTTACGTTGCACGTGCCTTTTACTGTGGGGACTGACTTTAATTGGGCTGAATAAAAATTTCAAAAAATTAAATTCGCGTGTAGCAAGCACATTGTAGCTATCTAGGGCCTAAACAGTAATAATTTTAAGAATTTTAAGCCACCAGATTCGCAACGGAGTTAAGAAGTTCTCAGCTTTTTTACGGCTGGGAAATTAATGCAAACATTATCAATTGCAGCTCTAGGTCTTTTCCTAGAGCTGGCTAATGCAGGGTCATATGCTAGTAATTTGAGTAACTCGTTGCGAATCTGGGGTAACTTTTCAAAGAAGTTAATTGACGTTCTTTTAATAAATTCCGAAACAGGTTCAATTTTGAGGTCGTTATGAATTATTTTTTCTCTGACATACCAGGGTGCGTTGACAATTTTCCTCAGATGACGGTTCTGAAAAACTTGCAACCTCTTTATGTTAGTTGCTGATGTCGCCCCCCATATTTGGGAGCCGTACATCAGAGTTGGTCTTAATATAGCTTTGTAGAGCAGAAGCTTGAGCCTAATCGATAGCTTGCTCCATGGAGAAATTAAGCTGTTGAGTTTAATACTCATTTTAGTAGCTTTGGAGAGGGCTGCTTTAATATGACTATTAAAGCTTAATTTTTCGTCTAAAACTAACCCTAGGTATTTATATTCATTTACGAAGGGGACGGGTTGGCCGAAAATTTGGATTGGGGCTAAAACAGGCATTACCAATTTTTTGGAAAATATGAGGCACGCGCATTTATTTGGGTTGTCTTTTATTTCCCAGCCGATGAGCCAGCACTGTAAAATGGTCATGTACTGTTGTAAGTTTTCTATGATTGTGTGTGGACTTTTATTTATGTGAAATAAATAATTGAATATCACGTCATTCCCACTCCTGTTTTAGAGAGGATGGACGCGACAATTATTGAGGTTACATTAGGAAATATCCCCCCTCTCAAAATTGTGTCAGCATATGTTCGATCTGGGAGTTCATACATGTTCCCTCTGGATGATTTGAAAAAACTTTTAAATTTAGGACCAAACGTCATCATTGCGTGCGATATGAACACAGGTCATATCGCTTGGAACAATTACAAAACAACGAGATATGGAATCCAGTTGTATAATTTTCTTGCAAAGCAGGACGGAATCAATGTTTTGGCACCCCACTCTCCAACCCACATTAATCAAGTTAGCTCTAATGATTCCGTCATAGACTTCGCAATATTAAAGCGAATTCCTTTCCACTCTCAAATTAGAGTGCTAAATTCTTTAGATTCAAATCACCTTCCAGTAGTTTTAACTTTTAATACTGGAACCTTTTCTCTAAATTCACCAGCACAATTCTCCACCAACTGGGAGAACTTTCGGCATATCTTAAATTCAAAACCCCTCCCCCCCCTTCAAAATTAATAGAAATGATGACGCAGAATTTGCAGTTGGTTGTTTACGAAAAATTCTAACAGAGGCACTCGCAGAAGCCTCAAAAGCAAAATTTAATAAACCTCCAGAGAAACTTCCTTTAGAAATCCAAAACAAAATTAAACTGCGAAACCACCTGCGAAGAGTTTGGTAACGTTCTCGCGACCCCCAAGTGAGAACGGAACATCGTAGAACCCAGGATAAGATAAAAGGGTTAAAAGTAGGTCATTTTGAGCAACGGTGAGCTGAGCAGCTTGAAAACCTAGACACACGTGGCCCTCTAGCGCCGCTCTTCCTTTCTTCGAAAACCATTCTCCCCTATCCCCCCCCCAAGAGGAGAAACGAGGGAACTCGCTCCTGCTCCCCCCGAAAAGGCGGAGGTGTTGGCGGATAGCCCCCCCCAACACGAGCCCCACCCCCCCGGCCCCGCGGGGCTGCCCCCCCCCCCCCCCCCGACGAACTACGTCACAGATCAGCTGGTGAGCTTTTTGACACGTGAGCACGTAAGCAATATCGAGCCCGTTCGGCCAACGGAGATCATAGAATTTATGAAAAACGTTAAGCCGAATAAATCGCGAGGATTGGATTTAATTACAAATCGCATGATTAAAAATCTCCCCCCTAGATTTATTTTATGTTTAACTTTTTTAATAAACAAATTAATGGAACTGTGTTATTTCCCCAATTGCTGGAAAACAGCTGTGGTTGTCCCTATTCCAAAACCAAACTCCGATTTGACTTTACCTCAAAATTTCCGTCCCATCTCGCTACTAAGTAGCTTGAGCAAAGTGTACGAATATGTGCTTCTCAAAAGTCTGAATCAATTTCTCAGCGACAATAATATTCTAATTTCCGAACAATTCGGATTTCGTAAAAATCTGTCCACGAATCACCAGGTAATTCGTGTTACAGAATTGATTCACAGCGGCTTTGTGAAGACTCAAACCAGAGGTGCACTTTTTCTGGACGTAGCCAAAGCCTTTGATAAAATTTGGCACGAAGGGCTTTCATTCAAGTGCATGCGACTTGGATTTTCGGCGCAATTTGTCAAAATTTTACGCATATACCTACTTTCTCGTAATTTTCAGGTGCGAGTAAACAATATAATTTCCTCCCCCAGACCAATCCTGAGCGGTTGTGCGCAAGGGAGTTTACTCTCTCCAACTCTCTTTAACATCTATGCTAATGATCTATCCAGAGCTAGTAATTGTCATTTAGCAATTTTTGCAGATGATACCGCCATTCTCACACAGCATAGGGATCCAAACATAATCATAGCAAACATACAACAGTACATGACCGTTTTACAGTGCTGGCTCATCGGCTGGAAAATAAAAGTCAACCCAAGTAAATGCGCGTGCCTCCTGTTTACTAAAAAACTGGTAATGCCTGACTTAGCCCCAATCCAAATTTTCGGCCAACCCGTCCCCTTCGTAAATGAATATAAATATCTAGGGTTAGTTTTAGACGAAAAATTAAGCTTTAATAGTCATATTAAAGCAGCCCTCACCAAAGCTACAAGAATGATTATTAAACTCAACAGCTTAATTTCTCCTAGGAGCAAGCTATCGATTAGGCTCAAGCTTCTGCTCTACAAAGCTATTTTAAGACCAATTTTAATGTATGGCTCCCAAATTTGGGGGGCGACTTCCGCCACTAACATTAAGAGGTTAAAAGTTTTCCAAAATAGTCACCTGATGAAGATTGTAGACGTCCCCTGGTTTATCAGGAGAAAAATTTTACATAACGATCTCAAAATTGAACCTGTTTCGGACTTTATTAGAAGAACATCAATCAAATTCTTCGAAAAACTACCTCAGATTCGTAACAAGTTACTTAACCTACCTGCATATGATCCAGCAGTATCCAGCTCGAGGAAGAGACCGAGAGCTGCAATAGACAATGTTTACATTAATTTCCCCTCAGTCAAAAAACTGAGAATTAATAAACTCTGTTACCAGTCTGGTGGATTAAACTTATCAAAATTATTTGTTTTGGCCTCAGATAGTTACGATGAGCTACACGCATGAAATTTCTTGAAATTTTTTCTTTCAGTAAATTTATTTTTTTAAAAATAAGTCTCAATAGTTAATAAGGCACGTGCAAGTAATTCCATTAAATTTTTCTGTATTTTACCCCATAAATAATCTAATTATTATTTTTAATTTAATAATTATATCATAAATAATAATAATAAAAGTTAAATACCAAATTTCATGACGTTAGAGCTTTATTTCGCTCGTTCAAACTAGTTCAATTAAATTTAACTTTTCCCTAAACTAACAAATTAAAGTATATATTCCAAATTATGATGTGGAGGTGCTCGTGACCACTTCGTCACATCGCGGAACTCCGAAACATCAGGACGTTGCTATTGCCGACGCCAACATGAAAGTAACTTGTAAACATATTTCTGAATGGAATTTACTCCCGGTAGTAAATCGAAATTTGGCACACTGCCAAAAGTGACGAAGTTGTCCTACCGAGGTTATAAAACGAACTCGCATTTTGTTATCGTTATCATAACGTGTTAATCATTCTGTTCTTGGGCGCGCCATTTCATTAGTATTCATTCTTAGTTTCAAGAGGAAGAAAGGATTAACGATTGTCAGCGATTGATTCACTTTGAAGAAAACTCTTACAGGCCTTATTTTTATTTATATTCTTATTTAATCTCCTTAAGAAAATTTGTTAAAATTTTTTTCGTTTACTTAAAACTATGGTTTTTAAGATAGTACTAATTAGGGTCAAGAGTAAACGAGAAGTTTGATTAGTGTTATTTGTTTTTTCATGTAATAAGTGTATCTAAATTTAATTGCATAGTCTTAAATATTTATTTCTCATTGATTGTTTGCCATATTTTTCTGTTTAATTATAGTGTTAATTAGGGTTAAATAGTGAGAGGAAATTTACTAGTGCTTTTGTCATTTTATTTATTTGCAGTAAATTTTACTTTTAATTGTATAAAAAATAATTAAGAAATAAATTTCTTTGTTACATTGTATAGAAATGTTTTTTAGTGACTAGTTATTTGTCTTACAGTTGAAAGTGTATCATTCATGTAGTAGCTAGTTGAATTTGGAAATATCTCAGTATTGTATTGACTTTGCTCTATTTGATCTTGGATTAGCTTATCTGTGTGCATATTATTCAGATATTTATTGCTATTAATCGTTTGTTATAAGGAAATCAATTTAGAATATTTAACTGTGTCACAATAAATATTCTTTTGATTGGAGATTCGATGATTAAACGCTTGAAAGTGCATTTATCTGAGGATTTGGATGTTACTTTTTACCGAGGAACAACCATTGAGAGGTTAACCAGTAGAATTTCTAAAATACAGAAAAACTATAATTGGATTTTAGTGCATGTTGGCACCAATAACATCAGTTGATAGTGTAGAAACAATACTTCAAAAGTATAGGTCACTGGTTAATGAGATTTTATGAATCAATCCAAAGGCAAGAATTATTTTCTCCAGTATCATTCCTAGAGATTTTAATTACTTTGAAAACGATTACTAGGAAATTGTTCAACATATAAAAATATTAAACCATAAGATTGAAGCTGTAAATAAAGCATTAGAAAAGTTGTGCCATAATGAAGATGCTTTTATCTTTTGCAGTTCTAACAAAAATGGTGATCTTTGCTTGGCCAATTATTTCTGTAGGTTTTTAAAGAAATGCATTTCTTCAGATAATGCATCTCGAAAGGTATGTATGAATATTATTGTTTATATGCAATTTATAATATATATTTTTTAAGTACTAATGAAAGTTGGAAAAATATTTGTATTTATTTTGGTGTTGGTTTAACGTTTGTAGAGGAAAAATTACCAGTCGATCACCCCAGTATATATTTTGGATTCTTTGGCGTTTCCTCCATTGCCTTCCTGTGATCAGCCTTCATTTTTGTCATCATGGCCACAGCATTCTGGTTCTGCTTCGCCTTGTAGCAAGGTACCAACTTCTGTTGACCCAGTTCTTTCATATGTTTCTTCTTTTCCATCAGCTTCTCAAATGGTATATATAAATGCATCTGTTATCTCATATATAATTTATATTGATATTTTTAATGTCCAGAGTATTTTTAAAGATCTGTTATTCATTTTTCTTATATATTTTTACAGGATCAAAAATGTCAATCAATTGCTCCTAAATTCATTTTGGATTCTGTTGAGTTTCCTGCATTGTCTTCCTCAAGGCAATCTTCATTTTTACCATCTTGGTCTAAACATCCTGCTCCTTGGCCTTTAGCATGGCCATCTGTTTCAGCTTGTGCAGTCTTAATCGCTTCTCGCTCTGTTCCATCCTCTGTGCTTGCGCCTCCTCCTCTTCCAACCTCTCTGCCTGTGCCTCCTACTGGTCGTGTTCAATTTCTTGTGCCTATTGTTTCCTATATGCCTATGGTTCAGTTCTTGTCATTCCGTTCTGTTGCTGTGTCATATCCTCCATTTTATGTACCTGTTGTTCCACCATTTCTACCAGCTATTGTACCTGCTGCCGGTTCCTCTCTTCCAACTTGCAGTCAGTCAGTTGTTGCATGCACTGTGGCAACCCACTGTGAACCAGACTTTGTTCGCACATCCCCAGTCCATTCTGAACTAGAACCTGCTCACACATCCCCAGTCCACTCTCCAGAAGCTCCTCACATCACCCCAGCCCAGTGTCGGCCAGCATGTGCTTCTAACAAACTTGGAAGGGCAAGAATCACTAAGATAAGTAAAAATATTTTTCAGAATGTGACAAAAAGATCTATGAAAATGTTATTTGCAGTATTCCTACAACAAATAAATTTGCAATGTTACTAGATGATTGTAAAGAAGAAAATAGGACAAATATAGTTTTGGCTCTAAATTTTTAAAAAATAAATATCGCTGGAGGAGGTGCCCAGAATTTTTCATATTCAAAAACTTGTGATTATTGTGGGAAAACTTATTTGTCCAAGTCATCATTTTCAAAGCATTTAAGAAAATATAAATGTGTAGAATGCGAATTCTTCTTTGTCTTCGCTCCCACTTCTAAGATCGGAGCTACATGATTTTATTGTATTGATTCGGAATGCTTCACACTAGTATATATTTTAGCTTAATCAGTGTTAAAGCACAATTGAAAAAGAATGCATTCAACTTTGTATCGACTGCGCCAGAATGACATGGCATGCTAAATCAAACAAATTCATGCGTTTATCATGGAAACTATGTAAAATGAATGTAGAAACTAAATTCAAAAGGTTTGGCAAAGGAAACTTTTTAGAAAACAAGAATTGTATATATATATATATTCGGGTTTTGCCAAAATCAGTCTTTTTTTTTTTTTAGCACAGTTACCTACTTGAAATAATTTTTAAAAAAGGGTTGCATTAACGAGAAGGAATTCAGATGTTTCTGATCCAAGGCTAATAAGCTCGCGTGCAGAAACAAAAATTTATTATAATTCATATGCGAACAATATAGATTGAGAAACAAATAAGATGATGTTATTGTTTCTTAAGAAGGCTGTAAAAAATACAGGATGGCCATAATTAAACTGACAGTGCTCACAGTGTTCTGTAGCGCGATCTATTTGCGAGAATGACGCCACATTTTGCAGGAAGATTAAACAAGACGGGGGACGAAGGATTCCGCGAAAAAAAAAATTAGTTTCAAAAATCACCGCTAGGGGAATATGTGGCGCTGTGTAATAGACAATAGAGCGTTAACAAATGCAAATCAATACGTAAATAAAATTACCTTTTATTTTGCATATTCAAATCATGTTCAGTGTGGCTGCCGTGTTTGTGGACCACATACTGCATTCTGTGCACAGTATTCACGACAGCAGAAAGTAATATGTCTGCAGGAATCTCCCGTACAGTCCGTGATATGTTATCCTTCAATTTAGCCAGGTCCTGGGCAACTCCTTGATAGACCTTGGACTTAAGGTAACCCCATAGCCAGAAGTTGCATGGGGTAAGATCAGGGGACCAAGGTGGCCATGCAGTTGGAAAGCAGCGGCTAATGACTCTTTCTGTTGTGAATTTCTGTCGTAGCAGCTGTTGTACCTGTAAAGCAACATGTGGAGGGGCTCCATCTTGCATGAAAAGGATTTCCCCCAGGCATTGTCTTTGCTGAAGTGCCGGAATGACAAAGCTGTTCAACATGTGGCAATATTTCTCTCCAGTAACAGAACAGGTTATCGGTCCTGTAGAGGTAATGTTCTCATGGAAGAATGGACCTATGATAAATTCCGCTGTGAACCCACACCAAACAGTTACTTTGGTGAATGTAAGGGAATTGCTGTGACTGCATGTGGTGATGTGT
>JAPMOR010078925.1:0-70251 GCA_026543865.1 Argiope aurantia
CATTTTTTCATCTAAAACCACAACGAAAATAGATATTTTTGAAATTAAAATACAATTCAGTGCTTTTCAAAATGAACTCGAAATTTTTTTCAAAATTCACATGAGACATTAAAAATCTTTATTAAAAACGTTTCATAAAATATGTTTATATTTATTATAATATTCACCTCTGATAATTGAATCTTAGCTAAGAATAAAATTATATTTCTGACTAAAATTTATGGAAATGGAAAAGACTTATATTAAGTGACATTTAGGCCCTCGGATTGTAGCCTTTTTTATAGATTCTGAATAGGAAAAATTCTTGAGTGAATCTAATCTCTAACCTTTTCATTTAAGGCAAAAGTTTCTATTAACTTAGAACTGTTTAGATATATTTAATTAATAAATATCCCTTGAGATATTTCAGCTGAAACATCGTTTACATTTTAGTTTCAAACAGAAAAAAAAATGATTAAGATTTCTGAGAGTAAAGTTTTGTCCGAAACCTCATCATTCCGCGATGAGTTGCAAATTTTTAACCATTAGAAACATGTTAAAGTTTATCGGCACAACTTCTTAAATAAATGTTCATTTGCTTATTTTTAACACAGCATCTTCAACAGACTAAAATTTTAACCTTTTTGATTTCGAGTCAAAAATATTATAAGCTGGAACGAAAGAATTTTGTACGGATAGAGAGACGAGAGAAGACTAAATTCGAATTTTGATTCTTTTTCTACACGGTTACTTTCTTAAAGGAAAACATTATCTTAATATCTAAAAGTTTCTCTATCGTTTGTTAACTAATGCATTTTCTTAAAAAGCGTTTTGACGCATTAGCTTCTGGTCTATATCTCCTTTACATATTTGCATAGATAATTAAAAGGAAGGCGTATATCGAATAGCAATGCATATGCATGAAGCGAAGTGTGAGGAGCTAAGAAATAAGCAGAAAATATAAATTGTAGAGTCAGTTGTATCTAGAAGAAAATTTTCTTTCTTGATACCGAGATTCTTATTATTCTATCATTAGCGGGAGTTTAATTTTGAAGTTAAGGAAAAAAAGAGCGTTAAATAGTGAAAAAGACAATTTCACTATATTTGTTATCTATATCGCATGCAAAAGACAAAGTAAAAGTAAAGCTACAGACCAAGAATTTCATCTAAGATGTATATATATGTTCAGATCAGTTTAAACATATTATCTTGTCGTTTTGAAGAAACAGGAAAGTTGATTTGCTAGGGATTTCAGTATTAGAACGATGGTCATATGATTTCATATCAAAGGTAGAAAATATCTCTACGATTTTAAAGGGGGGGGGAGGGGTTATTTGATTTTGTGAAAATCGAATGTGCATTAGGCTCACAAACATAATTGATTTTTGAATCAAGTAGGTATCAAAACTGGAATGGTGTGTGGAATCACCATTCGAATGCAAAGTGTTAAATAAATAATGTTGCATTTTTGAATCCTGTTGGTGTGAGTAATGAAAGGTATTGGATAAAACCGATAAAAAGTGCTAATGCAAACGCGAAGAACTCATATTAGCAGATGTATAGCCATCGGTCTAGTTTGAAAAGCTTCAAAAGCATCAATAGCGTATTTCGACTTCAGATAAAAAATATAAAATTGAATAACTTTTTGTTTTTGTTTCCTTTACTTGCTTGAATTTTGTAATTCTTTGTGGGTTTATTTTTCAATTAGCAAAGAAGGTAGCATAATTAGTTTAAACAGGTTTTATTTTTATTTTAAATTCTGTGTTTATTAATAAGGAATGAAGATTAGCGTTTACCATAAATCTTCGACCTTTTGCAGTAAAACGAATTCACTAGAAAAAATTAAAATCTACAAAACTTTGTAAAAGAGTATTTCTAAAATTAATTAATTAACTAGTTATAATTATCTAAAGAAACAGTTTAAAATATGCATACTTAAAGAAGGGTTTCAAAATTGTAAATAAGAAATCCTCCAATGAGTAATATTCATAGGATTACTTATCTCTGCAAGTTTAGTCAGAATAATAAGCAGCATAAATCAATGCAATTATTTTGAGATACATTATTTCAATCATTTTCATCTTATCTCACCATATATATTTCGAAAATAATACTACGGTTTCTTTTATATGTAGACAATATTATATTTCTTTTTTAATCGTGCGTGTCTGTAGCGATTGTCCATTAAACAATTGAAACGACTTTTTTTGGTTGAAAAGATTAATGGGTGTATATTGCCGTTTAGTTTGTTCTAATAACCTTATTCCAACTTAAATCGAAATTCTTAATAAATATCGATAATTTTCCTTTTTAAAGATAATGCTTCGAACACGACTTGAGTAAAATTTCATTTGATATTGGATACTGTCATACATATATATCTAAAATACAGCAAATTATTTATAATATTTTGAGAAGTCATGAGATTCATATGAAATTGGATTAATAGTTGGGGTCATGGGATTGTTTCTTCAATTTTATTTTTCATTTTAAATATCTGATTAATGCGTATTTTTGTCTTTCTATTTCTTGTGATATTTGTTGCGAGTTTGAAGTTTTCTGTTCTTATTTTCTGCCTTTCTTATTTTTAGAATTTTTGTTTGACCACCATATTCTTGGTAAAGATATTTTTCCCTACTAATGCACTATTACTAAAAGGTATATTTTTTATTAATTTTTAATATATTATTTACTAACTATTTTTCATTTAACAAATATTTAAATATAAAATTCTTTTCTTTCTTTTTATATTTGAACCAATTATCAAATCCCTGACCTTGTTCCACCCAACTCTAAACACTTTTTCTCGCCAAATTGAGTTCCATATGAAAAAAAGTCATGACATATTGATATGCTATCGAAAATATCTGCCTTATTTGAGATAAATATTTTTTTAAAAAAAACGGCACTATATACTCTGTGCGGAGAAAACTTTTCAGCTTCTATCCACAACCACTGCGCCGATTTGAACGATTTTTATTTTATAAGGGTGCTCATGTTCCAGACATATTTCATCAATGGCTATCCATTCCTTAAATGTTTCTTGATGATGAGGAACATAACAAAAAATTAGTCTGGAATCCCAATCAAAACATTGGACCAATCAATTTTCCACGTCAGCTAACAGGTCAGACTGCTCCATTATTTAAAATAAGCTTTTCTCTATTGCGGTAAGTAGCAGTTTTTCAATGTCAATCTACATTTCTAAATTGAAACTATTAATCTTCTATATGAATATTAAATTATCACAAAAGGAAAGTTCAACGAGCCAACGGCACCTGGATATCTCTAAGAAATCTTACCCCTTCCTGTAAGTGTGATTGATGAAAAATAGAGTGTTTTGTTCGTTGGATATGCATGCCCACGATGTTTTAGGGACATACGTGTTTTCTAACAACTCTGAAATGATGCCCAAGAATATACTTATTGCTTAGTAAGCTTAGGATAAGAGAGGTCCTTGCTTTACCTATCAATTATTAGAAACACAAGCTGTCATTGCAGTCTTAGAATGGGAAATAATGTTTCTTACCTCTGTAAAAGAAACTCAAGGTACTTGAGAATACTGGAAAGCCTAAGTCGAGGAATTGGAGGATAAATATGGGGGAAAGCAACAGGTAACCTAAAGCAACTACTTTGTTATTTTTTATATATATTTTATTAACATACTTTATGCGATAATATATCTATAAAAATTAACATTAAAAACAGGAATTATTAAAATTTGAAAACTTTTCTTCATTAATAGAAAGTTGTAAATTTGACAAAGACTTCCGCTATGATTCATATTAAAAATTAAATAAAAGGAGTTAAAGAAGTCTATGTTTAAATAATATTGGGTTAAATTAATTCAAAATAGATAATATTGTAATAATGTTAACTGTTCATTTCTAAGAATTAATTATAATTTTTGAAACAAGATGCAAATACCTTTATTTTGTATCAAATATCCAAGCCTTTATTAAAATGGTTTCAAAAAAACACTTTTAACCATGATCGGATTATACTCGTGGCAAAAAATTCTCCATTCTGCATTTCATTTCATTTTTTTTAGTTCTGAAAGACTTCTCATAATACTTATTTATTCATTTAGAATGAAGCGAGAGAAACTTTTTGATTATCCCCATGAGAGAAAAGTTTGAATTTGAGTTTTTTTATATTGAAATTTTCTACGGTTCCGTTGAAATAAATAGAACTTGAGTGACCATTAAAAGTTTGCTAGTTCAAATATGCCTAATTATGAGAATTCTCTTGAGTATATTTATACGAAAACATTTGATTTGCATTTTTAATTTCTGTACATTGAATAAAGAAAAAAAAGAACAAGTAAAGTTTTGATGGGAAACTAATAATTCCTTGAAAGTCCAAACTTAATTTTTAGAAAAATGTTAGAATCTATTTCATTTGCCTCTAAACCCTCAGCGTTTTAAATTATAAACAATTCTTTGTTTATTCTTATCAAATTAAGCTCCGCAGACGATGTTTTTTTTTTCTTTACTGTCAAATTTTAAAAAAATCCAATCAAGCAACAGTAGGTTTAATTATCGTTTGCGGAATGAAACTTTTGCAAATGTAATTTAATTTTTTTTTCCTTTCTACTACTTTAGATTTGTTTCTTTTTAAAGGGAAAAATATTTTTATCAACAGCAAAAATTCGTCAATCTTTTTCAGGAAAATGCATTTATTTTTACAATTGGCTCTTGTTAATGGCTTCTAATCTTTATCTGTTTTAAATATTTGCTTGGATAATTAATGCATGTGTGGGTTTGAAATGGGCATGCGTATGGGTGAACTGATGGAGGGGGGGGGTGACGAAGGAAAGCACAATACACTACTCGGAATCGGTTGTGTCGTAGAAAAAGTTTTCTTTAATGGCGGCTCTATTATTAAGTCATTAGTGAGAGAACATGCTCGTTGGCGACGAAGGAAAAAATTATGCTCTCGCATACTCTTTATCGATATTTTATTCAAAATGCAATGACATATCGATATTTTATTCAAAATGCAGTGGCATAACTTATTTGTTTAAAGAGGGAGATGTATAAGTGAGAATAAGCCAAAAACGTTGCACAATTAGGAAAATTAAAATTTTAAAAAGAGTAATAGTGAAAGTGTTACACGAATTGAGAAAAAAGTTAATTATTCAATACAGAAATTAGAAATTTTCTTCATTTGAATATATTCATAAAATAAAATAGATTAATTTAAAGGAGTTATATTTAATCTCCCTCAATAAAGATCATCAAACTTAAATTTTCAGTCTGAAGTTTTTAAGGATAGCTTATGATTCTTGATATAGATTTTGAAGTTCATTAGATACATATGGGCTGAGAAACGTTCGATAAATCAATATTCGAACTTGGAAACTTTAGCATTCAAGCCAGAACATTTTTCGTCGCTTATTAGTTCGCTAGATTTAAATTAATTTAATAAATAATAATATAATATATGTGTGAATTTCAAGATCTAAACTTTTAATGATATCTCGAAATCATCTTATTTTTAACAGTTTAAATATTTATTGACTGTAGCTTTAAATTGATTTACTTCTGTCCAGGTTGACATCATACGGATTGGAGTGAAATCCATACGAAATGCTCCAAAAAAATCTAGAGATTTCTTGGCTATACTTAGGCTTACAGTGCAAAAAAAGTCAGTCGAATTAAAAATAGACATTTATAAACAGGGAATTTATTAGCTTTAATTGTTGAGTTAGATATACGAAATAGGTCTCTAAGTTTGTACCTCTAATTTCCATATATTTTACAAAATAAAAGCAAAAAAAGTGTAGTTAAATCACCAATTTTACGCTGTAAAGTTTTTAATTTTAAAGAACATGTTTAAAGTATTAAAAATATCCATAAAATGAGATGATAAATATTATGATAGAATTATTATAACAGGGAGAATTCGTTAATAAAAGGTTCAGTTTGGAAAAATATTTCATATCTTTAAAAATAAATTTGGATTAAATTTCGATTACAGAAATACTGGTAATACAAAAGAAATGAGTGGGAACAATTTTCAAATCGACATCTGCAATGGTTTTCGAAAAATTAGACTTCATCCATAAAGCCAGATTCATTGATAAATGCATATAAGTACTTTTATAATTGCCAAAAACTGTGCCCCGAACAATTACAAAAAATGTTTGTCTGTGATTTAAATTGACAATATAAGACCCATTTTCCTAATCTGCACACATTACTTTACACAATAGGAAAGTTAGAACCAACCACCGTATCAGAAGTTTTTCACCCTCATTTTCGAATCGCCTCTCGTAAGGGGCATGAACTTAAATAAACCTCCTCAGTGAATAAAAGATTTAATATTCTTTCATTAAACCTTCTCAAGCTGCCTTGGTTTAAATATCACCAAAAAGAGATTCTGCAAGAGAAATTAAACAACATTTCATTCGATGTATTTCATTTTAATTTGGCTTATGGAAATTATGAACTTAATTTTCTCTAAAACGTATTGATACATTTTAAAAAGATTTAAAAAAAACCTTTTCGGTTAGTTCAAAGAATTGAGGATTTTCTTTTAATCAAAAATAACTCCGCTGACCATTTAGAGAATATTCATTCGAATAAGCCTGATTATAAAAACTCTTTCGAGTATACTTTAATGGAAACGTCTTATTTTCCATATGCATTAAAATAGAAAAAATTCCAAGAAGAAATTGAAAAGTT
The DNA here is from genome assembly GCA_026543865.1 of Argiope aurantia. Taxonomy (NCBI): domain Eukaryota; kingdom Metazoa; phylum Arthropoda; class Arachnida; order Araneae; family Araneidae; genus Argiope; species Argiope aurantia. Next base: position 6,669 of record JAPMOR010078925.1, read on the forward strand.
TCATGAAAAAAGTGATCTACCAGTAAACTGGTAATAACTGAATGAATCAAATCTTAGTAATCATTCGATTTTATTTAATCTTGCTTTTAAGCTCGCTTCTTCTTAAATAGGTACTTATTTCCTATTTTTACTTTTTTTGTAAAAAAAATATTAAGCAGATGGTAATATTTATATTTTGATAATCGACTAAAGTTCACTAGTAATCATTTTTGGAATAGTTTGACTTTCATATTAAAATTCATATTTAGATACTTTATCACTAATTTTTTTCTGCAAGTAAAATATCATTGTAAATTCAGAAGATATTTATTATATCTATCGTTTGATGCAAACTTGATATTCTTTAAAATATTTTATTCAGAATTCATTGTTACAGATAACCAATTCTTACCATTTATTAATTTGGCAAAAAAGATATTGTCTGATTAACATCATGTCTCCGCAGTAATAGCATTTTAAATTATCACAACCGTTCTTGTGGGGCATTCGGAGATATTTCATAGACATTTGGATATCATAATCATTACATAAAAATTTCTATTTGCCTATTTCTGTTAAAAAATTTTATTATATGGTTTAAGTCTATAGCAAAACATTCTTTTCAAAAGACTTAAAATAATTGAAATTACCAAATAAGCTTACAATTTTTTAAATGTGTATTAATTTATAAAAAAAATAGAGAACATTTTAAAAATATTATTTTTGTAATATTATTATTAAATTAATTTTACAAAGTAAACAAATAAATGATATATTCGAATCTTTTTAAACTCTGCCTTATGTATCAATAAAATATTCTATACCCTATGTGTATGTTGATTGATAAATATATGCATATTTGTAGAAATAAAGGGGGAGGAATAACTTTTTTTAAAGTATATTAATGTTTAAAAAAATTACGTGGCATTCGATTTTAATTTTTCCTACAAATTTATATTTAACAACCATTTTATTTTATTCTCAGTTTTTGACGAATGAAAAGTTTTCTATTTTAATAAAGCTATAGTTATATTTCTGAATGCTAAATAAGTAAAAAAAAATTGAAATAAAATAAAATTAAATTAGTAATAAGATATAGATTGTTAGGACAGTTTCTTCCAAAGTATCCAAATATTTATTTAACGTTTAAAAAAAGGAAAAGCTGAATTACTTTTCTCACCAGAACAAAACATAAAAAATATTACATTATTTATATTTTCATTTAATAACATTTTATATATACAGTTATTAATAAATAAAATTATTTCTTGATAAAATTAGTACTTTTATTTCTAATACTGCAAAGGCATATTTGTTGCAAGTATTTACAACTTCATGGAAGAAACCTAGAAAATTGAATACCTAGTACCTATATAAGCGGGTTCAGTATGAAAATATAGTTAACTAATACGGAAAGTTTTGATAACATCTTAAATATTATAACAGCATATTCACAGAATCGTGCAACCCGTATAATTAGTGCTTATAATACTTGAATTTAATGATGCATACACTACATGGATTCTATCCAGCTACTATCAACCAGATTGAAATGAAACCTGTTTGAAATGTTGCAGCACTTCCCTAATCACTTTCCCCCTATTAATAACTGAATTTTCCCTACCTGCGTTTATAATATGCAAGATGCGAATGCGAAGCACCTTTTCGCCGACAAACGTCATTCGTCTAGAGATGACCAATGATAAGAAGGTACCAAACCGAGACGAATGGCAAGCTAGCAGCACTTGGCATTATTAAACCTTACCCAGGAAACTGGGGTTAATGTTGCTGTAATATTTATGCGAAGTAATTTGCCTTGTTTAAATCTTTAGCCGCCATTAAACTGACGTGATGTGTTTACAAAGTAGTCAAGGTTCACTCTTTGGCAGGGTTGAGATGCAAGAAAAGATTAAGAGACGGCGAATTCATTTTAGAGAATATTCCAAGTTAATGGATTGTTGACGCTATGAAATGCTCCAGAATCAGAAATGGTCATCAGGCTTTTGGAAATTCTCGGCAAATTATTTGCGAGTTCTCGGGATTAGTGCAGATATGCCTGCCATTAGTTGAAAGAGTTGCAGATTTGGAAAACTCACTGAAACTATGATCGATACAGGGCTGAAATTTATGAATTTTGGATTGATTAAGCACTTTTAAGAAAATGTTGAACAGTTTAATTCATTCATATTGTCACGAAGATGCAAAGAATAGCAGGTCACAAAGTAACACTATATCAAGTTTATTAGCCTTAGGCAACTCACGACATGCAGGCAAAGAATTGACCCCACTGCTAGTGTAACTCAGAATTTATACCTTTACAGAATAATCTAGAACTATAAAGATGGTTATAGAAAGTTCTAGAAGCTTCTAGAACTGAATTCTTAACAAATGAATTATAAGAAAATAAAAGTTCAACTTTTAAATCAATGCGATTGCCTGGGATCCGAACCCTTGATATTATGCGTTGCAAGCGCGTATTTTACCTATGAGACACGCTTGCTATGTGCAGATCTATCTTTTGCGACAGTATACTATGATTACAAATATTTGATGGAATACAAAAATTTTCATTTTCCTAAAATTCAATTAATCATTAATTTAAACTAATTTTTCCAACGCGAAACTTTTACTCATTTAAAATATAGACCAATGAAAGAATAATTTTATGTGTCTGGAGCTGTAAGTGTTACAGGGTCAGGTAAATGTTTTTCTAATTTGGATAACTATAATATTCTCTTATTTGAACAAAGGATTCCCATTTAATCATTTTATTAGTTAATTAGCCGCCTTTGCCGACCAGCCGGTTCGCCAGTATTACAACTCGCTACAATTTTCAATTAAATATTTTAAGTAACTGCTCTCCTAAAGGATTCTCAAACAAAACATTTTTAATCTTCAAATTTTGATAGTCATACCAAACTTATACTGTTTAGATCGTTTCGTTCAATTTACTGTATATATTTTGCTAATTTGTTGTCATTTCCGGCAAAACTTCAACTTTAATTTAAAATGTAAATGATGAAATTGCAATTAATATTATTTTTTAATAAAACCAAGCGTTTTATTTTATTTATCATGTTTATTGTTATTTATTAATTATTATTATTATTGAATGTGAGTATTGCAAACAGAATCGCTTGGTATTTAAGTCTTATGTTAAATACAAAATATTTTTCATCATTTATATAATATCTCAAACAATAATTCAACAAAAATTTCTGAGATTCAGCATAAAATTCAATTTTTAGTTTTACTTTCAAAAGGATTGAAATTAAATCAATAATAATTTTGTTCCTGCCTATAAATATATTTCAAAAATTTTGAAGTCTAAATTTAATGCAGTAAGGTATCATATTCTGAGAAATATTTTGGAGACGCCAAATTTTAAATAAATGAATGAATGTTTCTATTTTCCACGATCAACTAAGACTATTTATGAAGTTTTAAATGTAAAAAATTTAGAACAAAACTCAACATTTTCATAATCTTAGGCCAATTAAGCTTGAGAAACCTGCGCGCTGATTGGCGTATTTTCTTTGAAGCGATCGATGGAAAATCTAAAATTATAATTTTTTTTATTGAGTAGTGATATACAAATTTTCCTAAATCAGTCAGTTTAAGCGATTGGAAATTAACTCTATGACCACCATAAAATCTGTGCTTTCTCTTGTGCTGTATGCATTCTCCTTAATATCCGCTCGAATAAAACATCACATACAAAAGTACTACATAGAACAAAACACATCAAAAGTAAACATAACATTTCAATAGTTGCCAAAAACAAAAGAGAGAAAAATGCAATTAATAAGAAGACGATATTTATAGCAAAGTACAGATATTTAGACTGGAAAATGAAATTATCTGAAATTAACCACACGCGCAGACGATATTTACAAAAGTAAAAATATTCAAGCCTGAAAAGGAAAATATATGAGTTATTCCATCAATAAATGCCATAAGTTTGTTTATATCTTCATAGATCATAAAATAATTTTTTCTGAATTTATTTTTTAGAAAAAATAATATTTCATATTTGTTTCATTTCCTACAAACACGTGCCGAGAATTATATTTTTGCAGATTTCATTTCCAAAAAGATTTAATTTATTTTTAATTGGAGCTTTAATCAATGTGATGGCAACACTTTGAAAAAAGCTTATTTTTTCCCATGAATGCGAAACGTGCTTAATTTTAATTTTTATTTTTTACGAAAAAAATTATTGAAAAACATAGTTAAAATATTTATTTAAAAATTCATTAAAAATAGAAATTTAATTTTAAGATTAAAACATTAGTATCATTTAAAAGATATATTTTTTATCTTTAACTTCATGTAAAAATCTTTTTTGTGTGGTAATATTTTCGGAAGTTATAGCAGAAACACGCCAAAATTTCGCTTAATTTATAAATAAATAAAATTCTAGTTAAATTTCGAAAAAATAACCCCCATGTGCACATTCCCGGCCTCCAAGGTGTACACGTGCCAAATGTGGTAGCTGTAGGTTGAATGGTCTGGCCTGTAGAGCGCCAACATACACACACACACACACATTGAGCTTTATTATAAGTCTAGATATAGATAAGAATTAATCTGTATTTGAAAACCCGCGAGCACATTTTTGATGAGATTTAACAGTTCAGAGAGAAACTTAAGAAAATCTTGTTTGTCGAATAAAAAAACTTCATAAGAACCAAGTTTTTGAGAAGTTTCTGTTAAAAATTTCTCGATTTCTAGAAACAAATTCCATCAAACAGAGAAACTGAAACCTTCATAATTTATAATCAAAATGTTTGTCTTAGAAATTGATTAGAAAGAACGAAAATAATAAACAATCTTGTTCACGAGAATTCCTCTGTAAATGCGATTTATTTTTGTAACTTGCAAATTCAACAAAAAATTCTTGTTTTTTATTACTTATATAATGAATCTAAATTAGAAAATGTAAGGGATATTCAGTTAAAATATACTGGTATAAATTAAATATGAAATATAATTTTGATAATCTGCTGAAGTTCAACTTTATCTAGTCCTTAGAATTAATAGCTTATTCATATTTAACACAATTTTAAAAACTTAACTCTCTCCAAATTATTATTATTATTATTATTGCGAATGAATGGAAAATGATATACTTGAGTTTAAATATACTCAAGGGAATTCCATAACTGGTACATCTAAAGATTTATTTTCATTTGAACGAAATAAATGGATATGGATAAAAAAATCCATAAAAGAAACTTTGGTACTTGAAAGTCAATCGCAAACTTTCTCTGTATTTATCAAAAAGAAAAAAAATATCTTAATTTAAATCGAAATTCTCTATGGTATAAGATTAACAAAGCTGAAAAGTATCTTTTTCATGTCTGTAAAAACTAATGTTTAATTGAAGTTAATTTTTTAAAACGTATATATCGAAGAGTCATTAAATATGAATCAATAACATTTGAATCCCATTTGTCGAATGATGTTTCGATTCTGAAAAAAAAAATAATCTAAAGTTAAATATTAAAATTTTGTTTTCAGTTTCTCTAGAATTAATTTCAGTGATTTTAAAAGATAAAGCAAAACTCATTTCGTTTTCAGGGTGTATATGTTTTATGTTGCTTTCTTTTAGTAAAAATCGTTTTCTCAAAGTTTAATGAAAGCTGAATAGATTAAGCTCTTAAAAAATATCTATATTTTTCATGAATTTTGAGCGAATGATTATTCTCTGGAAGAAATTATAATTATTTTAAAATAAATATTGTTCTTAATAATAGCCTGACTAAAACTACGTAAACAGTTTCTTTATCTCTAGTGGTATGAATAATAAAAATATTTTCGGCGCTTTCCATTAACCATTAATAATAAATGCTATTCATCATGCAGACATCTTAAATCGTAATTTGTTAATTATTATAAAAAACTGACTCAAAAATTATTCCAAAAGTATTTTCTATATCTTACTTGTCGAAAGTGAAAAAAATATATCCGAGGAAAAAATAGGAAAAATGAATTTTTGAAATTATATTATGAAATATATTTATTCAATTCAATAAGCACTTTAATACTCGTATCAATCAAACTATGATCTTTTCGAAAGAACAAATAAGAAAATCGAAATTGGAATTATTTTAAATATAACAACAAGGAGAAATTTTGTTTGGATATAATAATAAATAAATTCGATATTAATTTTGAACTATCAATTCGTTGAAATAATTTCAAAGCAAATACAAAGATTTTCATTGGATTATCCTAGATATCTAGATATCAATTTAAAATAACATTATTTTAAACTGATAGTTAAGCGTCCCGTTATTGTATATAGATAATGGCAACGACGAACAGTTTTCTATGCATATGAAATTAATATAGAGTTCTGATTTTGTAATATGATCTCAATGAAATTAAAACTTTATATCGCTTTATTATTCGTTCATTTAGATTAACTTTCTGTTACTTAGATAATGTTTTCCTTAGTACCCAGAGACCTCCATATTTCGACGAATTTATCTCGCAAAGGGATGAAACGCGTAATAATGAGCACATTTTCGGAATTAGCCATTCTCTGATCTAGAATTTTGTACTTTTTCATTCAGTTTCTCTTCCCCATGTCGTGTTGTTTTTGACAGTCTATTCTATTTTATTTGAAAATTGCATATTGATTGCTTATATGGCTGATTCAAGTGGCAAAAACGTTCTCAAATTGGCACGAATAACATTTCATATAATATCATTAACTGTGACCAAGATTATCTACTGTTGAGCTCAATTTTTTCACAAAAATTACATAACAAATAACAAAATTATTTGTTTTAACATATAAACAAAATTAGTAGTTTGTAAAAAATGAACTACGAAATTTCAAGAACAGAATTCTTTCGTTTATCCTAAGGCCCCTTACAGAAATTGGAAATTATTCTGGAGCACTTTATTATGAATTAATATCTTTATTCCGATAATATTACGAGTTATTCGCAGTTTTTACACTTATGAAGTTTGTGGATATTCCGATTTCCCCTATTGTTAAATGTGAACATTTCCTTCTTTCATTTTTCCACTCGCCACTATTTTGACTAAATAAACACATCCAGACGCATGCGCGAAATTTCAGATTTTCGAATCCTAGAAGGAAGTGTATATCGAGTCTTTTTTGGGACAATAACGTTTTTAAATTTAAAAATATGAAACAAGAAAATAAAATGTATGCTCTTAAATTTAATTTTTCAATAAAAAATATTTCCCCCCTGTTAAAGGAAATCAACTCATAACCCGGTTCTGCCTGGACCATCAATAAGAATAACTAATTAAAAAGGTTATTTTTTTATAATTCATATTAAACAAGCCGTTTTAAATCTTTTTAATACTTGCATTATTTTTAAATATCCTAAATTTTCTTCCTCCAAATCTGTTTCGAAAGTTCATACACCCCTGCAAAAATTCATCTTCAACTTTACATTTTACAAACGATATCGACGAATACATAAAGTGAGAAATAGAACTTTTTCTTTCCTGTGATAAAAGAAAGAACGTCGTTTCAGCCCCCGAATCAATTAATGGCCTTATAATAGGTCCTCTCAGTATCATTAACGAAGTCTTCTTTCCAACCCCACTGATTCAACCTCAGGACACTTGATTTTTTTTTCAGCACCTTAAATGCACATGCACGCTCATTTGATCAATTTATGCAAATATGCAAATCTACGCAAATATGCAAAATATATAAAGATTTAAAGCCATAACACCAGAGCCTTTATTTTTTTTTCTTTATAAAAAATGAAAGAAGTTAAGACAGCAAAATTTCTGATGGCCCCGATATACTTGGAAATGATTTCTGAGATTCTTCTGCTGTTTCATATTTTTGCCAGCCACTTTTTAAGAGCCTTATCTTTAAATATCCATTAAACGTTGCGATTTTTTTTCACAGACGAACAGTAACTTTCTTTTCTAAAAGGGTTTCATGAACCAGAAGAGAGCTTTTATGATGTTATGTTATTATATGTAATAAATATGTACAGGATATGTACAGAATAAATAATCAAATATAGGGATGATAATAAATCGTTTCGAAATTTATTTGTACTCAAATTGGACGTCCTTCCTTAGTGAAAGGGAATTTCCGATTCGCTGTCAGGAGCTACTTTATTAAAGTGTGGCTTTATTCAAAGTCGCAAGTTGGCCTTATAATAGGCAAGAGCCTTATAATAGGCCTTATAATAGAGAACATGCAAGAGATACATCAAGGTCAAAAATATTCTTTATATACATGATCCACAAGTTGAAAAGGTACGACTTCCATTTAATTTGTCATTAAACTCGAATTGCGTGTTTGCTTATTTTCTGTTTGTGTTCTTGTTATCACATGGCTTGATGAAAATTAAAAACTAAATCAATTTGGGATTTTATGGGCTAGAAAAAAACTTATGAATAAAACATATATAAACGCATACACAATTGACAAAGAACTGAAATTAGGAATGATAAATACATTCGAAATTAATTTGTACGCAGAGTGAATCGAAGGTTCATATTTAAGGATACTAAATACTAAAGGCCTGAAGGATACTAAATCCATTATGTATCAAACATTCTCCACTTAGTATTTAATAGGACTTTCGAGAAGATAGCGTTGACCTTATTATCCGATTAGGATTTTAAAATTATAAAATTCTTTCCTAAATAATCTGCATGCATTAATTTTAAAATGACATTAACTTCAATACGATATAATTTAATGACTGCTCTAAGTTACTTTCCATTTCAATGAATCGAAAAAAAGAATAAAAGTTACAATTATATACGAAAGTAATAATATGAGAAAAGGGGTAAATAAATTCATATAAGGGTAGTATTGTAAATTACAAATAAAATTGCCTCTGTGCATTAATATCTACTACAAGAAATCAATAGTTAGAAAACAGCAAATATCCAAATAATCTATAACAACAGTGGTACCAAATACATTAAAATCACAATTAAATATATAATTAACTAGTTTCTAATCTGCTGCACATTCACAAAATTTTCAGAACTGTGTTAATTCTGAAAATATATAAATTTATAACTGAAATTCTAAAATGTTCACTTTAAATACATTCTATCTAGCTGAATTATAAAAGATTAACGTATAAAAATGAAATTCATGAGGAAATTTTGTAACACCTTCCTTTCATCCTTTTTAAGTAAAGAATATTAAATGCTTGGTGCATAAAATGCACAAGCTTTAAATGCAAAGCACACTTTCAACTCTGAACACCATCCATCTTTGAAATTGTCAGTGTTAAGGCGATACCAAAACTGCGCCAAATGGCGAGTTGCTTGAATTTGGCATTATTAATCCTTAACCCATTACAGCGGGTTAATGTTGCTGTATTATTTATGAGGAGTAATTTGCCTCGCTTAAATCTTTAGCCGCTTTTAAATTGGCGTGATGTGTTTGCAAAGTAGTTACCACCACCCCTTTTCAGGAGTTGGATTGAAAGAAAAGATTAAGAGATTGCAAATTCATTTTCGGAATAGTTCGTGTTAAAGGATTGTAGACATTGCTCCTTTATCCTGCTGCGGAAATGGTCGCCGTGTCTCGAGTTATTTGGAGATAAATTATATTCAAGTTTTGTCTGTATTCAACCAGATTTCCCTTAGCTTATTTGAAATAGTTGACCTTTTGAATGCCTTAATGGAAATAGAGTGTAGGCGTATTAAGAGTGCTGTTTATGAATCAGACAATTTATTCACAATTTTTCCTAGTCATTAATGGAAGTATATATAAACATGTTGATGAAGTGCTGATGCGGTCTTTATTTCTAGATTGTTAGTTACTTTATAACTGAAATGCATTTTGAAATGAAATTTCCATTAGTAAGAAAGATCATAAACTCTTTGTGGATTTGGTTTTTGGTTTTATTAACGTCCCGTTTTGAAGCAAAACTAGGGCTATTTTGGGACGGACCTCGTAATTTTGAACCACGGTCAGATGACGAGGACGACACCTGAGCTGGCACCCCCCTCTCCACACCACACCACACCACACCAGCGGGAGGACGTTTGGTCATGATGGATTTAACGTGCAACTGACCCCCTTGCACGGCGGTTCTTCGGTGGAATCGGGTCACGAACCTGAAACCCTCCGGTTCCGAAGCCGAGACCTTACCACCAGGCCACCGCGGCCCTAAACTCTTTGTGGAATGGTATATAATAAACAAAGATGAAAATGAAACACATTAAAATAAAATTTGTATTATTTTTTCCAGTAACTTAGCAAAGTTATGTTTATACAGTAATGCACCATTATTACTTTGATCTGTTATATTGTTGTGATATAAAGTATTATAAAATAAGTTATAAGTAAATCGATAATTACACTAGGGTCATAAAGTTAATTTGGGACATTTATATATGTATATATTTATGATGAAATGTGTCTTTTCACATTTTTTAAAATAAAATATTTAGAAACTTTTTATAATTAAGTTTGAATTTCGAAAAAAAAATTAAGTCGCGATATAAAAAATATAAAAAAAAATATCTTTAAGTTGCATTTTTTAAATAAAATGAAAGACAATATAACTTATCAAAATTATAAAAAATATCAAATGTAAGTATATTAGTTTTATTCTAACGTAGCATATTTTTTGACTATAAAACTCGGTACTATAGTCAACAAATTTCGCCTTTTCTATATATTTACAATTATTTAAATATTCCGGAATTGAATTTTTTGATGGAAAAAATCTTTGTATTAATTAAACTTAATTGTAATTAATTCACATTTAAAAACCATACTATGGCTCCTTTAGAACGTAGCATCTAATTCATAATAGTTTGAATGCTCAACTTTTGGGGATATACCAAAATGCATTCCAAAATGTAAAATAAATGTCATGAATCACAAATATTGCTTTGTGATAAAAACTAGGATTATAATAAAAACAAATCATTTGAATGTTTCTTAGCTTTCAAACAGGTAAACTAGTTCAAATAAATTATTGGGTTCATTTCAAGTTCCATGGGACCAACTGGAGAAGGTTTATTTTTTCGCCAATAACAAGACAGTTTATCTAGGTGTTGTAAGGCAATGATAGAAGTATGGTAAAATGTGGTAACATTTGAAGACGATGGTTTTAATATGGGTCTGATTCAACTTCTCGTTAGTTACTTTATGGAATAGGTTTTGGTGGGAGAGGAGGTGGCTATAGTCAAGCACATCCATAATGAACATGACATTGTTGAGTAGTCACTTAACTACTCCGACCCGCCACTATGACACACGGATGAATCATTATGACCGGCCGCCGTGAAATCATTGGCGGGAACTGAGATTGAGACCTAAGGGCCATCACTGGCCACGGTACAGCCCCTCTCGTGAGAAGTACGTCCCATCATGGTAGGGAGTAGATGACCTTATACCATTTCTGTACCTATTCGGGTTGGCGAGGAAAATCCACCACGCTGGAAGCTTCTAATCCTCATTTCTGACGTGCGCTCCCTTGAGCTGCATTGTTAGGTAAATTTAATAATTAGATAATTTAATTTAGGTAAATTTTAATATATTAATTCTTAATGATAGAGATACCCTAATAAGATGAATTAAGAGCGCTCTCCCAACATAAAACAAATTTCGGGCTCGCCTTTAAAAAAATATAGCTGGCACTTCAGGAACTGCAACAGGCATATAATACAAAAATTCTTTTAAATAAGAGGTGTAAAACACCATTAGCAGGTCCAGACAGCCTATTATCTCAATGGATTAGATACCGATTCCTCTGAAAAAGGACTCAGATGTTACATCAAACTTTCGTGAATCGAAAACCACACACAAAAAAAACTATACGGGAATTAACGTAACAAATGAAATTAATTGCAATATATGGTAATTTGTGACATGATACAAAAATCACATTACATCTAACAGTTTGAGAGCGGATGCAGATAAACAAGTTTTCTGCATAAAAAAATTGCTTTGATAGATGTGGATATATTATGGCTTGATGCAACAGAATTCAAATGCAAAACGTCTTTCTATGTAATTAAAATAATTGAAATATAACAGCCATTGCTTCAGAGGGTTGCTCAAAGGCAATGATTATTACTTTTGAATATTAAATTCAATTCAATAATCAACATTACTTGTTATATTTTCTTATTACATAGCATAACACATATCGAATAAAACATTATACAAAACTTTATATATTATTCAATACAAGTAGTGTATTTAAAGAGACTAATATCTCTATATATAACACTCAAATATACACAATATGTTTAGAATTTAGTATGTCTTCGTATGCATTGTCAAAAGATTTCACTAAGATTGCAATCTTCACTTGTCTTTAAATTTAATAAATATCTATTAAATTATATCTATATCTATTTGTGCGCATATGTGTGTGTATTTATTAGCACTTTGTGAAACAAGTCACTTGATCCAAGTTGCTTACCATAGCACATATATACTTTTCAGAATGAAAATGCGCATCCGGGAGATATATTCACATTTTATTTAATCAAAAATTTCTGACACTTTACTTCATCATAATTTTCAAATTATAACATCGCATAAATTATTCTTTTTATCTTCTTAACATCATAATACATTTTTTAACAAGACTACATTTTTAAAATACAAGGTTTTTCCTATTTCTATGCATTTTTTTAAATATATATTTAAGATGTACTTCACAATATATTTTATCATTAGAAAGAAAATCCTTATTACTATTAATATTTACATCTATTTTCTTCTCTTTGCTGATAATAAATTTTATGAAGATCAGATTCATTTATCCATGTTGAATAGGTTTCTGTGCAAAGCAAACTTCTAATAAAATTTTTGAAAGTTTGTGGGATTTAAAATCAAGCAATATAAAAATAAGGTGAAAAATATGACTATTTTTAAATACCGCTATTCTTTCCGAAGATAATTGGGTATACAAATATCTTAAAAGAAATGTAAGGAAATGCATACAGCAAAATACAGAATAATGTACGCCTATCAAAACATGAAATGCAAGAGTATTTTCTACAGGAAATCTTGAAGAGTTAGTTACATAAAATGTTTAATTAAAATTTTTAATAGCCAATAATTTTTGCAAACTAATTGGGCTTTGAAATTTACATAATATCAAGATACCATTAACGTTTGCAGCATGCAACATGCTTGCCTTATACATTAATTAGTATACTTCTTCCTGAAGCTCCAATTATCAACATGGTTTAAGCAAATTCCTTGAGAAACATTACTATCCTTCTCCTTTATTAAATCGTATATTTCTCGCGATTTCACAAGATAAAAATATGAAAGATATGAATTATTCCTTGGAACGCGAATTCGATTTTATTCTGAGACGGTCACTCATCAGTAGGTACCAATATAATGGATGAACGGTGCTTGACATTATTTAATCCTTCCCAATTAAACTGAGCAAAAAAATGTGTAATATTATGTCTAATCTCTAAAGAGTGTTCTCCAAAACTTTCTTTGTGTACCTTCTAATAAAAGTGTTAGCCCCTTTCTCACGTATAAAACTGGACATCGTAAAAGGAAAGACTCGCCAAACTCCATTTTTTTATGCTGCCAAAAAGTACAGATTTCTGGCATTTTTACTAAATCAAGCATGCGGTTAATATACAAGTACGTTTTTAGTGCAAGTTTAACTGTCATTTTTTAAATTTTCGAATCTAATTTAAATTAGTTGAATAGCTTTCAGATCTCATTGAGACTAGAATAAGTTTACCTTTTCCTATATATTTTTGATTCGTTCTATCAAAGGAAGAAAAATGAATAAATAAATTCACATTTTTTAACAATTTATTGAACTGATAACAATTTCATTGAATTAAAGGATAGCTCTATGCACACGATTCATATCATGTATTTCCAAATACAGTGCACCTATTTTTATTAAGAAAAATAAGGTAATTTGAGACGCTAAAAAATCACTTTCTCGCAAAAGAAATATGTACGAAGCATTGCCATAGCTAAAAAATTTAAAACAAAAAATGTTGACTAATTCCTAATTTTTAGACTTTTCTAAGAAAAAAAAAATGCATTATATCTTCAAGATGTCAGTGAACTCTGTTACAAAACACGTTCAATTAGATAGTTGAAATGAATGAACTTTAGACCAAATTTGAAATTTTTGTAAAATTTTGAGCCAGTTTCATTTACAGGAATTCATCTGTCTGGTTTTTCGAGTACAAGGGAATTAAATATATACAAAAAGTAAAGAACTAAATACAATATGGTACTAAACTTTAGCTATTAAAAAAATGCAATTCCAAATTTGATAAGAATGTACACCTGTCAAAGGACTGACGTTTGTCGGTCTGTACTTTTGCAAGCATATAATTGCGTTAACAGTCATAAATGCAATGACTTAAAGGAATAAAATTCGATATGCGATCTTATGACTAAAAATGTTGTTCAATAGGAAAATTTAATTTCAATCATTCGGAAAAAAAAAGGCTGTCGAGAAACATATTCATGCTGTAATGTCCTTTAGACTGATCAAATAACGAAGCAGAATTTCTGGACAATTCTTTATTCTACAGCCTTATATATATTAAGAACAACTTGTTCTAATCTTTATTAAATAAATATTTATTTACACCTGTAGTTGGAGATACAACTGTCAAAATCGAAGGGTTTCTTGAAACTCCGTTGGTTCACGGACACCGAACTCGAGTGCGTAGTTCAATAGTCTCCTGTAATTCGTTTCTTCCCTTCTCCTAAATATATATTCGCGCTTTATTTCGGCGATATTCTCCGCCTCTTTATTTACTTTAGTCATTTGAGCTCTCTTTCGGCCAAACAGGGTTCAGCAATATGCTCTCTCAGCTCCGCCAGTGGGTCGTGGGAAGGCCCTTTCACAAAGAGAAACATCTAGCATCCATATGTTTGGACACCCCTTTCTCTTTGAAGGTACTATCAATACCTCTTGGACGAGGAATTCCACATGTGGTCTTTCATTGTAGTAGCTAATGAACAGATGCGAGACCACCCAGGTGAAAAGATCCACCATCTGACTATCTCGAGGAGTTTAGTAAGTAACAGCGACGACACAGCTGGCTGTAAATGTCTCATCAGTATTGGGAAACGAGAAATGTTACAATGCGATAGATTCAATAAAAATATCTATTTTCTAACTATTGTTTGCCAGTGTCATAGGAGACAAAATAATTTAGAGGAATTAAAATTTCTAAATTAAAAATTAGTCGACTAGTTTCGATATTTGTAATAAAAAGAATATATTAACCAATTGTAAATAAAAAAAGATTAACTGCAGAGAAAACAAAAATTAATTACCTTTATAGTATCAAGCTGATTTTTCCCATTCTGCCTGTTTTTGACGAGAATACTAGTCAGGAAAAAGTACAATATATTGCGTTATGACGAGTTTATTGGGCAGGATTAATAAATAGTGATAATTTGCAGTTTGAATTACAATTTTAGTGAAAATTCAAACATTTTCGTAAACTTTAAGATGTTAAAAATATTTTGAGGCCAAGTTGAAATAAAAAGAAACTAATTAGACTACTAAAAATTTTTTAATGAAAAATTGTTATAGTATGAATTGTTTTTCTTAAATATATCTGGTATTGCATTTCTCATCTCCTTTTTTAATGTTCTCTTCGTTCATATGCAAAAAATGTAGGTTACTTTAAGTAAATAAATGATTATTGAAATAAAAAAATAAAAGTCATTTCATTACAACATAATTTCATATTACATATATTGTGTTTTATACTAGCACATTCATCATCTCTAAATTTGAGACAAAATTTAGAAACGCATTTTCCAAAGAGGTCGAAATAGTGAACTGTTAAAAAAAAAAATTGTGTGCGTGTTTGCTGCAATCCGGAAGCTACAGAACTAAGATTTGACAATATGCATAACGTATGTAATTAACAAATAAAATATTTTGCAACACTTTAAAGTAAGAATTGATGACAAGACTTGTATTTATATATCCAATCATATCAAATTAAAAATTAAACAAAAATTAAAGAAATTATATAGATTTTTTAATTCATTAGTTGAAATAAAAAAAATCAAAATGTCACCATCTTTCAGTAGCTCACTCGTAGCTTGATTGAAAGATTGGACATTGCTACAGTAGAAAATAAATAATTTTTTAAATATTAATGCAGTCTGAACTACTCCTGAATTCCATTTATTATCAATAAAATGCATGGCATATAGGATTTCGCGTGCTTGGCTCCTATTAAAAGTTCAAGTGAAGAAATAAAATTGGAAATGTATACAATCTACCTTCATAATGTCTGAAAACGGAAGTGCAGTCATTGATCATACTTGGAAAATTTCATTTAAAATGGCAAGTAGAACGTAAAATAGTTAGAAATGTTTATACAGCAGTGTTCGAAATCAAATAAAGTATTATTGTCAAAAGTTTAGAAGAGTCTTCATTTACTGTATGAAGGATATCGAGATTTATTCGGAATTCGAATATATGTTTGAAATAAAGTTGGTAAAACAAATGTGGGTGATTATAAACAAATGTTCGCACGTTAATCTCCTCCAATAGAAAAGTCCTTCCAAATATTTATGGACATTTATCAAAGTTGCACGCGATTTAAAGTTAGAACAATGTTGCGTGCGTTTTAAGAAAAGATGTATTGTTATTGGGAAAAATATCTAGATACTAGAATAAATATAAAGGTCAAAATCATAAAACAACAAATACATTGAATTAAAGTAAATTTTCAGTATGAGATTATTTGTGGGTGCTGCGCATGTCAGTATATTATTTATAACATATTATACCCATGATAAATTTATTATTTTCTGTTTTATAAAAAAAGTAAATTCTGTATATAAGATTACTAGGGGGGATCTTTATATATACGCAAATTGTATATAGTATATATTATAAATAGATTAAATCAAGTATTTTCATATTTACATAGTTTTGTTTCATTTCTTCAAAATAACTTTAAAATCTATATATAATATGCGATAGTATCAAGTGCATAATAAATTGCGCTCGATTGTCAAAATTATTTCCGATATCTCCAAGTATTAATATAATCTATACTTATAATAAAGCTCAATGTGTGTGTGTGTGTGTGTTGGCGCTCTACAGGCCAGACCATTCAACCTACAGCTACCAAATTTGGCACGTGTATACCTTGGAGGCCGGGAATGTGCACCTGGGGGTTATTTTTTCGAATTTTTAATTAGAATTTTATTTATTTAAAAATTAAGTGAAATTTTGGCGTGTTTCTGCTATAACTTCCGAAAATATTACCGCACAAAAAAGATTTTTACATCAAGTTAAAGATCAAAAATTTATCTTTTAAATGATTCTACTGTTTTAATCTTAAAATTAAATTTCTATTTTTAATGAATTTTTAAATAAATATTTTAACTATGTTTTTCAATAATTTTTTTCGTCAAAAATAAAAATGAGGATTAAGCACGTTTCGCATTCAGGAGAAAAAAATAGCTTTTTTCAAAGTGTTGCCCTCACATTGATTAAAGCTCTAACTGAAAATAAATTAAATCTTTTTGGAAATGAAATCTGCAAAAATATAATTTTCGTCACGTGTCTGTAGGAAATAAAACAAATATGAAATATTATTTTTTCTAAAAAATAAATTCAAGAAAAATTCTTTTATGATCTTTTACACTCTCTATATTATTAATCCAATAAATCAGTTTTATTTTAAGGCAAGTTTTGTTTAATATGAACAGGATATCCATTCAAATCAGGGCCACACAGCTAATTTGTAAACCTTTAGTAAGACAAAGATCTGTTTCGACATAAATCGTAAATATTTTATTTAAAAGTAGCAAACGATTATTTTAATAATTATAAATTTTATTTTGTAAATAGTTGTGAAATTCAGATTGGCAACAGTGATATTTTTGGAACTTTTAATTTGTTGTTTAAAAACGATGCTAGAATTTTGAATGAAAATAAGTTGATGTAAATTTGATAATATTATCTATAATGTAATAAGATTTAGTTTCATAATAAGTTTGTCTGCATTCTATTTTTGTTGACGCACGAATACAACAGATTTACTAAAATGGTTTAAATAGAAAAATGATTATATTTTATGTAACTTAATTCAATAAATGCTCTAATAAATAACGAATTTTTGATTTTACATAAAGCTTCTGCTTTGGAAATCACAATTAACAAAATGCTCTTGAAACACTAATATTTTAAATAAAAAGAGTTAATTTCCATTCAACTAACTCAATCACTTAAACTGACTGATTTATGAAAATTTGAATATCACTATTCAATAAAAAAAAGGATAATTTTAGATTTTCCATCGATCGTTTCAAAAAAAATACGCCAATCAGCGCGCAGGTTTCTAAGAATAATTGGCCTAAGATTATGAAAATGTTGAGTTTTTCTAGATTTTTAACATTCAAAACTTCATAAATAAGTCTTAGTTGATCGTGGAAAATAGAAACATTCATTCATTTATTTAAAATTTGGTGTGTCCAGAATATTTCTCAGAATATGATACCTTACTGCATTAAATTTAGATTTCATAATTTTTGAAATATATTTATAGGCTGGAACAAAATATTATTATTGATTTCATTTCAATCCTTTTGAAAGCAAAACTAAAAACTGAATTTTATGCTAAATCTGAGAAATTTTTGTTGAATTATTCTTTGAGATATTACATAAATTATCAAAAATATTTTGTAGTTCACATAAGACTTAAATACCGAGATATTCTGTTTGCAATACTCATATTCAATAATAATAGTAATAAATAAATAACAATAAAGATAATAAATAAAATATTATTAAATATCTTTATATTAATTGCAATTTCATCATTTTCACTTTAAATTAAAGTTGACGTTTTACCGGAAATGACAACACATTAGCAAAATATATAGAGTAAATTGAACGAAACGATCTAAACAAAAGTATAAGTTTGGTATGACTATCAAAATTTGAAGATTAAAAATGTTTGAGAATCTATTAAGAGACCAGTTACTTAAAATATTTAATTGAAAATTGTAGCGAGTGGTAATATTGGCGAACCGGCTGGTCGCCAAAGGCGGCTAGTTTATAATAAAATAAGACGCTAAGATCAGTTCCGCAATTCCACAATACAGAGTTTTAAACATTCCGAACCTTTCATCGACATCATTGCGTGAATAAATTCCAACTTCAGTTTTGGCATGAAGGTATTTAGCGACGATTTTTTTTAATGTTTATTGGTGGGCGAATAAATATTAGAATGTGATGGAAATTTTCACATTTTATTTAAGTTATTTTATGCTGGATTTCAACAGAAAAATCAAAGCAATATGATGTGCAATTTTCATTGTTTTTCCATACAGGCAGATTCATTATATTCTCCCATTGCCCAAGGATCAGTTCTGAATATTATTAATATATTTGAGAACAATACTTGCTTTCAGATTCTTTTTTTTAAAAAAAATTGTATTTGGAATTGCATTTTTTATCCAGGTTTCTGGATCACTATCAGTTTCAATTCGTTTTTACTTTCTCGTATATACGAAATATAGAAAAAAATATTGTATTAGACAAAAATTCTAAATAGATTTTGATACATCTGCGCATTTTAGATCCGCCGGAGTTTGAAAAACACATTTTTGAAAAATATTTGTTAGTCTGACAAAAATAACACACACAAAAAAAGATGGATGAAATTTAATATGAATTTTACTCCAAATTTGTATGTTTTTATCTAATATAAAAATAAGCAAACCCTTTCAGAGGAAGTAATTCCGCTTGACTGTTCGAATGTAAGTTAATACGCTCATTATAACAGATCTTGATAAAAAAGAATCAATCCTTTTATTTAACATCTATAGCGTAGACACATATCAGATTTTCACCCAAATCCAACTAGGCTTGTATTTTCAGAAGCAAAAAAACGAAATAACTCGTGAACGCAATATATATCAAATTTGGCATGCGATTTTGGGTCTGCAATTTTAGTTCTGTGTTAAATTTTTGTTTCAGTCCACTGACATAAGGATGGCAAAAACACAAATTAGATTTTCTGATACTATTAACCGAATGTAAGTGTTTAATCTCCAAAACTCTCTCCAAGTAGTAGCCGATAGATTCAGAAAATAATGCTAAAGTTTAATATTGTACAGAAGTACAAGTGCATTCTCTGAAATATACAAGACCCATAATTTTCTGCGAGGGCTAGGGGACAACACCTTTATTAGAGAGCATGTGAAAAATGCTAGGATAGACTACTCTCCCGGTAAAAGATTTTTGATTTGAGTGTTCGAGAAATTCTTTAGTTCATGAAATTCCATGACTTTATTGCTCATTTTTAATACTGCTATATATTTAGATTTTAAGTGTAATAAAATTTATATATATGCATTTTTTTTATTTCGTAAGCACTGACTACGTGTATGATATAAAAACTTTCGCTAGCTAATGTGATGCTATTAGATTTGCGATACTGATCAGATGTTAAATATAGTCTCATAAGCCATATACGAGACTGGGGATAACAGCCCGTCTGGAGAAGCTCATCTTTTCCATATAATTAAATTATATTATATATGGAGGAGAAACATATTATACATACATTTTTTGCAATTGTTAATAAGATGTAAAAATTGCATAGTGCAGAAAATTAGCAGAAAATCAGAAAACGTGGAAGCTGTTAATATATTCGCAATATATAAGGAACCATGCCCTACATCTCATAATTTGATATTCATATAATTTGCAGTTATTTATTGGACAATAAAAAGGAAAATTGTTGCATTTTAAGACTTTTGTAAGTTAAGATTCTCCCATGAACAAATTTACATAGGGTGAAATGCAAAATAGTTGAACTTTCAAATTAAACTGAATACAACTAATCATAACTAATCTACAGCTTAATTATGAAATCCATTAAATTGCATTTTAATTTCAAGTGATAGAAATCATTCGTTACAAGAAATAATAATATCTCAATTTGAAATCTCAACTTTTTAAGCTATATAATAAGAATAAATCACACTATAACTAAACATTATAATAAGGATAAGTATCACAAAAATTATTTAACACATTTGCAAAATCTTTCAACTTACAAATGAACTTTTCGAATACGTCCTTCAATTGGTAATGAAAATGTATTATCCATTCAATATCAATATTTTTTAAATATGAATGTTGCACATTTTCTAACGCATTTTATTGAACAAGAGTGAATATTCAGTATACTTGCCTTCCGGAAATAATAAGAAAAAGCGCTATAGACTTTCGAGAGAATATTAACTTTAGAGAAAGTTATAAGTTTGCAAAGTAAAACTTGCAAATTTTGCAAATCGCAAAGAATTGCAATTCTGCAAATTCTCTGTGATAATTTTCTTTATCATAGAAATCTGCAACATATTACCAATGTCATGGTGACTAAATTATTTAATTTTATATCTTCAGCTCAGTTTTCAAAATATATTAAATTTTTTGCTTCTATTTTATTCTTGATAAATGATATAAATTGAATGAAAAAAGTGAAAATAAGGAATTTTTTTAGTACAAAGTTTCTAGATAACATTTTAACAAAAAATTATTTCCTACATATGAATTTATGAGTTAAACGTGAATGACGGAAAGAGGCTTGATTATATAAATGCATCTTGTAAAATTCATCTACCACTGAACTGTGTGTAAAATATTTGTCTTATATGCACACGAATTCTTAGTATCAAAGTCGTTATATAAATAAGGTATGTCATATAATGCTATAACTCTGCTAAAATTTAAAACTTTATGCAACTGACATGAAATAACATGATATATTATAGCTTTTGTTCGCATGATACCATAAATTCCGTTGCAAGATTCATGTCCTTTTCAGAACAGAATTGTATTTACAAGATTTCAATACAAAGACTTAAACACCTCAATGTAGACAACTCGATCTGTAATCCCTAAACTGAGAGCCTCGGCGCCTTAACCCTTTGATTCTTAAAATCATTTTTGTTCAGGTACCTCAGAATACTGGAACAACCGTGAAAGAAACCTAGAAAAGAAATATTCCCTTCTACCTAGAACACCGCAATGACGACTGTATTCTTAAGAGGATAATATACAAAAATGGACCTCAGCTTAATAGACGGTAATTCAGTAAATGTATGTCTGTAATCTCACCCATCAATAACCTCCCACCAATCAAATTTGAGTGAATGTCTCGAATACACAAAGCATGTGCACCGGATATTTAATAAGTCACTTTTAAACAAAAAGAAGAGAAAGGCATCTTTTTAGGTATGGTATGGTATTATGAGATTTAATGGCGCAATGCCAAATATGGCTGTACTGCGCCAAAAAAATGATATTAATGAAAGCTAAGTACAATTTAAAATTAAATTCTCGTGATAAAATGCAAGACATCTAATAATGAATATTAGTAGTGGTATTAAAATTGCAACTCACATCCCAGAAAGTAAATTTTTCCAAAAATGTTAAAAGATTAAAATACCAATGAAATTCAAAAGGTGCAGCACTCATAACATTAAAACAAGTACAATAAATTATAAAACCAAGTGAAAAGAAAAAAATCATTGTAATCTTTTGATTTGATGTTTCTTCAAGTATCTGTTATGAATGGGGGTACTTGAAGATTCACAGTGAAAATATTTAAGATCAACCCATTGAACTTGACAGTCTTGGGGACTTTGTTTAAAAAAAGTTTTATCAACTGTGGTGGAAACGATAGATTTTGGAGCAGGTGGAGTTTCAATTGTTTCATGAGGGTTATATTCTATTGTATTATCCGATTCTATATCACTGTCGGTGTTACGATTGGACATATTTGTGGTCATGGTTTTATTATCTTTAGGCTTGGAGTTTTTCTTCAATTTTTTCCTGTTAATAACGGTTTTGAAATTTGCTAAGTTTTGTGAAGTGGCAGCAGCTTTACACTGTGGGATATTTTGAGAAGTTTCTTCCATAGGAATACTGGGTGAAAAGTCTTTTATAAATGATTCAGATTTGAGACAAATTTCAGAGGGTGCATAAGATGGTTGGAAAGGATTATTATCAACATGCATGATTATAGGCATTATCTGAGTGCCTCTTGTTTCCAGCGTTTTCTTGCCAGCATTAGAATAGATGAATCCATCAACAGATCTACGAGCTTTCACCATTCGCTTTGCTTCTGGATATGAAATGCCTTTCTTCACCTTTTCAGCAATCACTTCCTTTTCCAATATCCCCGATGGACAGGAGCGAGAAAAGGACGTGTGCGAACCTTTGCAATTGAAGCATTTTTCCGGTGCGGTGCAGTCAGAGTTTTCGTGGCCTGTTTCTGCACATCGGGTGCAAGTTAGAGATCCGTGGCAAGAAGCTTTGGAGTGACCAAAACGCTGGCACTTGAAACATCGCAAGGGATTGGGGATATAAGGCCGGGACTGCCAATTTCATGTAACCAGCTGTAATGTATTCAGGTATTTTAGACGAATGAAATGTCTGTATCAAATACTTGGTTTCAAGGAGTTGTCCATCTTTTCATATTGTTATACGACGGACATGAGTAACCACCTGACTTTGAAAATCCTTGGTTATTTCAGCAACTGGAGTATGAAAAAGTTATCCGCAAGATATTACTCCTTTGGGAAAGTTTAAAGTCGAATGTGCACTGACGGTTACTGGAAAGGATGCAATGTTTGTCATTTTCATAATCTGGTGAGCTTGTTTTTGAGAGAGAACATCAAAGAGCAAATCCCCTGGACGTAATTTCCGAACAGTTGATACTGTTCCAAGATATGCCGATATACATTTTTCAACTGAAAAAGGTGAAACGGAATGAAACGTATCGTTGGTAGAAGATACTCTTTTGAATTAAAAAACTTATCGAAATATTTTGAACATAAATCGTTTTGCATTTGATGCCCACCGAAGGGAGCTTTTTTTTTTACCCATGCACAAAAGGTCATGAGATTCGGGCCCGACGGCACCGCCCAACACCAAGCCCAACAAATGATGGCAGTTACCGGCTCTGAGAACTCCAGCCTCGGCACTTACCATGGTGCTAGTCAAGACCTATACGCTCAGAACCACCTCCAGGAACGTTGACCACCCTTAACGGCAAGCCCCAGAGAATGCTAGGGATCAATCGAAACGACCAAACTTACCAAATTGTTAGGTTACCAGCCGAAATGATGCACTGGGGACCACAGTGTACTACCCGTCTAATGGGCTGCCACGCATGGCCAACACGTGGGGTTTTTGGCTGTCCACGAGAATCAAGAAGCAAACAGAGCGGCGACAGCTTCTAATGGAGCTCCCTCGTTTGCCGTCGAGGGATGGAAGGACCAAGCAAAAAGCAGAAGGCGTAGAGGAGAGTAAGCAAGAAGGGAGTATATATCCCTGAGTACCTCGGGATTGGGACACCCGTACTCACCTAAATAAGGTGAGCCCCTGAGGGGGGAATCTTTTTAGGCATTTAGAGCTTTTTATTTTTGATAGTTAAGAAACCTCGATACGTTGCTAAATAGATAATTTTCATAAATGAATTAAAGTTTTTGCAAAAAACCTAATTGCATCTTATCACCAAGAATAAGAAATATATTTCAATGATTCTGGAATTTTCAGTGATCCGCAAATGTAATTAATACCGTTATTATTTTAAATAGATTTTAACTGTATTTACAATCAAAATCCATTAATGCGGTTTTTTTTGGCAACCAAAATAAAATGGTGTAATAGATTTTAATGCATTTATTAATTCATCATTTTTTTAACATTATTATCTTACTGCAGAACGAGTTAATGTTAGAACTGTAACCTACAGATTCTGCAAATATCTTATGCTCTGGTAATTGGAATTAAATATGGCCATTTTTTACAATTTAAAATCAGCATTTATACAAAGCTCAGTATCGAGACATGCACCAACAGCTGAAAGGAATACTAACAGAACCACGTCGTAGCGGTTTTAATATCAGATCATACTATACTAAAATTCTGACATCATGCAGTGATGTAATGAAAGACCAATCAGAGATCACTTCAACACAATCTTTTAAATTCTCTCTTACGTGAGGGCTGTGATGTCACAGTTGCAATCAAGGACTAATTTGTGGAGAAGAAATAATTCAACGGCGTCAAAACAATCATAGAAATAAAATTTACAAGCAAGAATAAATCGACTTAGATTAAAAAATAACAGGTTAAAATCCACTTCCATGGGTCAAAGATAAGAAAATTAAATTCCATTTTCTGTTTGTGCGAAGCCATGTTTTTGGCAATTACTGCTATAAAAGTATAGTAAATTCTAGTCTAAGCAACAAGCTCACCGTCTCATTAATTATCGCTAATACCAAAATTGGTTTAAAGCATTTTAATATTTCTTAAAATGAGCTTTATTTCTGTTTGTATAAAATTTATAGAAACTACCGATTATTTTCCATAAAATATTTGTTTCAGTTTCACAAAAGACACCAAGGAAAAAATATGATTTGCTTAAACCATATATCTTAAGCGTCTTCGAACCACTACGCCGACGAGAGTGGATACAGTGGTTTGAGATTTGTTTATACATGGAAATAGCGCGTTTCGTTTGAGAACAAATTTTGATAGATACAATTGAAGTGGACCAACAGCGCCATTTGGCAATCAAACATTTATCGTTATTTATGTTTTGACTCTATTTTTTGATAAATTTATAATTATTTGATCGTCCATACACATAAATATATGTCAAATTATTTTTAAATTAAAATTGGCAACGTTTAAAGCAACATGATAATTTTACAAAATACAACAACTGATGTTTCTTTTATTATGTGTGCGAAATTTCCTTTGTCCCCTTACGAAGTAAGTTGCTTCTCACATTCGAGTGAAGAACATTAAGCATTTTGCCACAATTTTGCATTCTCAATGAATTTTTCACGGCACAAGGAAATGTACTTTCTTCTCAAGTAAACTTTTCCTCCTTTAAATGAACTTTGATTCTGCATTTTGCGAACGGAATTGTCGAAGGGAGAAAGTTATACTGCGAACATCTTTTTCCTCTATAACCGAGCAAAAGATCTCGCTAATGAGCTTATAATAGAGCCCCTCTGTAACATCAAAAAACCTTTTCAAATTTAACCGATTCTACGACGGAACATTCTTTTTCCCTTCTGCATATGCATGCTCATTTCATACGCGCACTTTCATTAATAATCTATGCAAATATGCAAAATATATAAAGATTAGAAGCCATTACGCGGGAGCCATTTTTGAAGGAAATGCATTTTTCAACAAAGGATAGATTGAAACTTCCAGAGTTTATGATTACCTATTCTCCTCAGGAAAGAAATGGGAAGAAACCGGTAGAAAAGGATCATAACTGAACTTCGCGTTTCGATTACCACGAAATACATGCAAACGATTTGGGGTACTTTTTCTTAATTCTGCACTCCAAAAAAACGTTTTGTAGTTGAAATTGGTATTTGATAAATGATAAAAAAAGGATTGATTTTATTAAAAAGTGGATCTGGAAATAAAAGCAAGAACAGTTTGCTAATGATTATAAATTTTTAATTCTAAAATTATGAGTTTTCTAAGAAAACTTTTTAAAGTGATCTTAATATTTTTATTTTTATTTTGAAAAATTGAGCATAAATTATCTTAATATTAACGTAAGTTGAAATGAGCTAAAAAATAAAAAATGAATGGATGTTTATTCAAAAACTTGTAAAAGTAAAACAAAGATTATATATTTCGTTTCGTTAATTTTTATAGATATTTTACTGGTTTTGGAATTATGAACTGTTCAGTATAATTCATCTATTCTTTTTTTTTCAAAAATAATTGGCTTTTTTGACAAAAAGTGAGAAATTTTATTAAAATTAAGAAAATATGGTCTTAAAATTTCTGATACCTAAATGAGCTTATTAATGGCGAGTCCAGTTACTTTTTGATTTTAATTAAATATAAGAAAGGGAAAATGATAAAAATGATTTTTAAAACATTTTAATTAATGATGAATGTAAAAAAATATTTAATGGTAATTCCTTTTGATTTCATTGAGACTAATGAAAATATGAAATGAAATTAGTGAAATAAAAGCATTTAAAAAAATGCAAATGCAAAATTTATACTCTTTTAATGTTCTAATAAAGAGATTTTCATCCGTTTTCTTCACAATTGATGATTTCCAAAAGAAAATTATAAATAAATCTCGCTTTTTATTATTGACTTTAGATTTTTACATTTAAATTTGAAATCAGTATACGATCAACAAAAAACAAATTCTTGCGTTTGGCACAAAAATAACTTGGCGGGATTGTAACACTTGGAGCATTTGGCGGTATTACACCTCGCCCCATTAAACAGAGTTAATGTTACCGTAATATTTAGGCGGAGTAATTTTCCTTGCTTAAGTCTTTAGCCGCTTTTAAATTGGGATGATACGTTGCGAAGTAGTTACAATCAGTCTTTTGGAAGGGCGGCATTGTAAGAAAAGATTAAGAGATTGCGGATTCATTTTCTAGAATATTCCAAGCAAAGGATTTATAGAAACTACTCATTTCGACTGCTGTAAAATCGTTCAAGACCTTAAGAGTTATGCAAGGCAAATTATAAGAGAATTATTTAAGCGTTGCTGTATTAGAACTGACGTAGTAGAAATAATTGAATTTTCACAAATATGAAGGAAAACAGAATATGTTATGTATGCTGTTTTGACCCTCGATAGCTTAGTTTTTAGAAAATTCAATCACATATAAATGAAACACAAACTCTTGGAATGTATTTCCATTCCTTTATTCTCAATACCCCCAACACACCTCTATCTGGAATTTTTACATATACACTCAAAAGGTTATATGATTTCACCACTTGGTGGCGCTACAAAATTAGTAGGCGGAGCGTTCTGCTGACTTATTGGCGCCAACATTCCGCCTCCCTTGAAATATCATTTCAAAATCTCAACATTACAGAAATAAAAATTTAACACATTTAATTAGACAATGCAAAATTTCAACAATTATCTAGTACAAAATACAAAATGTTGCACTTTTAAAATAAATGTGAACATTGTATACAAAACATTTCTGAAAAGAAAATATATGCGATATTTCAATATGTACAATGAACAACTTAAATATACATTATATCATTTTAAATACTAAATACAATATTAACACTAGATATACATTGATTTTATTCACATGGTAATAAACAAATCTTTGAAATTGCTCTTGTCGTGACTCCTTGTGGAGTTTTTATAAATACTACTCTGACTTTGCCGTCTGATCCATAAATTAAATCTTGTATTCTTCCCATTGTCCACTGGCAAGGGGGAAGATTATCATCTTTTAAAAGAACCATAGAATCCTTTAAAATGTTTTGTTTCTCAAACTGCCATTTGTGTCTGGCTTGCAAATTATTTAAGTAATCTAATTTCCATTTTTTCCAAATTGTTTGGACCATTTTGCTCAATCTTTGCCATTGAGATAAAAGGCTATCTTTTCTCTCTGAATAATCTGGATCAGGAATACTATTTATGGGACGGCCGATTAAAAATGGCCTGGGGTCAAAATTTCAAAATTGTTTGGATCTGATGACAAAGGTGTCAGTGGGCGACTGTTTAGAATACCTTCAATTTGAATAACAGCAGTCAAAAACTGTTCCATTGTTAAACGCTCATTACCAACAACTCTCTTTAAATGGTGTTTGAAAGATTTAACACCCGCCTCCCATAAGCCACCGAAGTTAGGTGACCTTGGTGGAATAAATGTCCATGTCACTTGCTCAGTTTTTAAGTAATTAGCTAGTGGCTCTTGGGGTCTACCAATCATATTTTGCAAAAGTTTCAAATCTGAATTGGCCCCTTTGAAATTGGTTGTATTATCAGAACAGATAGAGGAACTAACACCTCTTCTGCTAAAAAAGAAGCGCTTTAAAGTGGCAATCATTGCCTCAGCAGTTAAGTCAGTGACTATTTCTAAGTGGATTGCCTTGGTAACAGAGCAAATGAAAACAGCCACATAACATTTTTGATAATTGCTTTTCACCAGACCCTTGTATTTAATATAGAAAGGTCCACAAAAGTCTATCCTAACATGAGTAAAAGGATAACTAGGTTTAACTCTATTGGTTGGGAGAATTCTCATAATTTGGGTTACAGTTCTAGGTTTAGTTTTAGCACAAATGACAATCATTAATACTTTTTCTGGCTGTATTTCTGCCAGATAATGACAAATATTCCCGTCTTACCAAATACAACAATGTTTGTGCACCAACATGTAAATATTTAAGATGAAAATATTGCATAACTAACAAAGAGAATTTGTGATTCTTTGGAAGTAATATAGGAAACTTTTTATCATATGGCAACTCAGAATTACTTAATCTTCCTCCAACACGTAAGACACCATTTGGGTCTAGAAATGGGTTCAAGCAACTTAGACGACTCTTGTTAACATTTTCACCTTTTTCAAAGGCTTTTATTTCACAATTAAAGGCAGCTACCTGAACAAGTTTGACCAAAGTTAACTTGGCCAACTGCAGTTCCTTGGTGGTTCAAGGACCTGACATTTTGCTCGAGTTTCTCAAATTTCCACAGCTAAAATTAAACAGCAATTAGTCGAATTTTTGAGTTCTGCTAAATAAAGTTTCTCAGAAGAAACGTCCCTGTTCTGCACAGAACTGTCCAATGGATTGTAGATGTCGTCGCAATCACCAGGAAAGTTCACAACCAGTTCTTGGAGAAAGGTTGGAACAAACCACCATAAGTCACTTTGTAGCATTCTCGTTGGATCAAGTACCCTTGAAATGACGTCAGCGGGATTTTGTTCGGAAGGAACATGATGCCACTGATTCGTTTCAGTGAATTCTTGAATAATAGCCACTCTGTTTGCAAAAAATGTTTTTAAGTTTCGTGACTCTTTTCTCATCCACGAAAGCACGATTGTAGAATCTGAATAATATGATACTGACTTAATATCCATTTTTAATGCACTCTTTACCTTCTGTATCAATTTGGTGAGCAGAACGGCACTGCATAACTCTAAACGAGGTATAGTTACCTGCTTGATTGGTGACACACGAGATTTACTGGCGATTAGCTTCATTTTCACTTCACCCGCTGAATTGACTGTTCTGGCCTAGATTGCAGCACCATATGCCTTTTCAGACGAGTCGCAGAATCCATGAAGCTCATCCACTTCCGCGTTTGGAATAACAATACGTCTTTCAAAGTTAATGTCGTTTAAGTTTCTTAAAGATGTTACAAACTCTTGCCATTCACCAGCTTCTTTCGCTGGAAGCATTTCATCTTGTATCTCGCTCATGTGGCCTAACTCCTCATACTCCTTCAGAAAATCAGAATACAGTTTCAGATATTTTTGGTCTCTAGACAAGCGAGTCCACAGCGATTCGAATCGTTTTAGAGCATTGCCTTGAATTCCCTAGATATGACCAGTGCTCTTTAAATGGCATTGCCACAGTATATTTTCCTGTCTCATCTCTTCTATGTGTTCGCGCATAATGTTCCTCACAAATAACATTCTCTTTACTTTTAGGTAATTTATTACCCATTTCCTCAATCTCCCAAAATTTTCTCAAGTTTGAATTTAATTTTTCTGCTCCACATATTAAACCGCAATAGTTAGAATTTAATTTAACTGAACTCGAAACGCTACCTTCTACAATATACCCAAATACAGAGTCCTGTAATGTCAAATTCTCATTTTTAGCATTTAATCCTCCCGGCTTTATTATTTCTTAAAAGTATTCAGCGCCAATTAAAATATCTATTTTGTCTCCGGAATATTAAAATTAGGGTTCACAAGGTCAATTGATTCTGGAATATGTACACGCATATCTATCATCTTATTCGGTATTAAATCTTATTTTTGATACCACTAACATCGAAATATTTCTTTCGAAACTTTTATTTTTACTAGCCACAGTTGCTGTAACTCTGCGATTAACTACCAGCGAGGCATTATTAATACAGGAAATAGATTGATTTATTTTTTTCACTTTGGAGTTCTAGCCTTTGCATACAATTCTGACTCATGAGGCAACACTGTGAGCCGTTATTCAAAAGGCACCTTACTTCCTGCCATTGCGAACATCTATCTTTTATTAAAGACCTTACAGTAGACAAAACTACATTTTGATTTACTATTAGATTTGTTGCAAAGAAAGAAGGACTCCACAAATTTATTACTATAATTTTGCCCTCTTCTCGTCTCATTAATGGTTTTACCTTTGGAAGCAAAATACAGATCACATTCTTTTCCTAACTCGAGAGGTGTAAACCACTTTTGATTTTGTCTAATTAATATGAGTTGCTGTTTCTTTATCCAGCGTTTGGAATAATTTATCCGAAACTATCAATTGTCTTAGGGTCTCAAAATCTGTAACACCCCTTAATTTTAAATAATATTCAAAACTCGTCATTAAGCGTGACGCGAATTGCACACGAGTTTCGTTATCTCTAGAAGCATTTCTAAAATTCTCTAAAACCGCTTGCGCTTTTTCTCGAATTCTCTTAGTACAATTGATTTAATTTCTTCATAATTATTTAAGTCTTTCTCAGCA
The DNA here is from genome assembly GCA_026543865.1 of Argiope aurantia. Classification (NCBI taxonomy): domain Eukaryota; kingdom Metazoa; phylum Arthropoda; class Arachnida; order Araneae; family Araneidae; genus Argiope; species Argiope aurantia. The sequence goes on from JAPMOR010078925.1 coordinate 38,162, forward strand.
ATATAAGTTAGGATATTAGAAGATGTTTCTCCTAATAAATTTAATAAAATCTCTGCTTTCAATTTTTCAGGAGCCTTTTTAGTAACTAAGTGCTCTCTCTAACGAAATAAAAAAAGAAGCCCCAATCCTGAGCTTTGCTCGGTGGTTTAATACACAATATTCTCACAGACTTTAATAAGCTATCCAGTGACTCTTCTGGTTCGGTTTTACACTCTACATTAACGGAAGTCTGAGTACTATTTTCATTAGCCTTTAATTGCGCTAATTTTAATTCTATTTTAGTTCTTTCTAATCTGAGACGCTCTAGTTCTATTTCACTATCCTGATCGGATTTTCATTTTCTATTCACTATCGCTCTATCTACAGCATCTTTAACACCTTCGTTGTCATTTTTGAACACGCCACTCTCCTCAATTAAACGTTTCATTTCACTCTTTTTCATGCCTTCCTCAACAACCAAACTATCTCCTCGGCAGCGAATTTTAATTCATCTTTATTTAATTTTGCTAAACCCGCCATTTTAAATATATAATTCAAAATAATTCAAGAGAATAATACTATCACAATTTTATTCTAAACTCATTAAAACAAAATTAACTTCGTTTCGGAAAATTAATTATAACTCATCAAAAACAAAACTAACTTCATCACGGGAAATTAATTATAACTCAAAAACAAAATTTACTTCATCTCGGGAAATTAATTATCCATAGGTCGCTGGTTCGACTCCGGCTCGACGGACCATGTTTTGGCCCTCGATAGCTCAGTTTTTAGAAAACTCAATCACATATAAATGAAACAAACTCTTGGAATGTATCTCCATTCCTTTATTCTCAACACTCCCAACACACCCTCTCTCTGGAATTTTTACACTTACACTGAAAAGGTTATATGATTTCACCACTTGGTGGCGCTACAAAATTAGTAGGCGGAGCTTTCTGCTGACTTATTGGCTCTAACATATGCATTCAACGATATATGAGAAATAAGTGAGTGTTATCCTATGTCAGAACTAATTATTTGATTTGAAATAATAATAAGAAAATTGACTAATAGAGTACTCTTGATGGATGCAATATCCTAATGTATCAATAAAATACAAGCAACTGTTTGTTCAGATATGATATTTTGAAGTATTATGTAATTGAATGAATTGATTGATTGATTGAAACGGGATGAGAATGAGATTTTTGGCAACAAAGATCGTTATCTCTTAATGCCAAAAGAGTTCATTCAATAGATGTTAAACTTCAGAGATTGTAGAAGGGTCTTAAGATACCTATTATTAGAAACAGCTTTTTGAAAAAACCCTTTTGAATTATGAACAAGAATGAAGATCAATATTAAGTTTTCCAAAATGATTTGAGCTATTTATTGCGTACTTGGAACAAAACAAGATATGCTCAATGTTATTTTCATGGTTATAAAGTGAAAGGATTATTATTATTATTATTATTATTATTACATTAATATTATTGATCTAAATGCCGCCATATCGGTATGCCTTATCGATTCTAATTCAAATCACATTGTTGCGACATATAAATTATACAAATTTCATTTTTACTCACTAGAAATTTAATAATTATTTATATTTTGTAAATAGTTGTTAATTCGGATTGGCAATAGTGCTATTTTATTGAATTATTGAGATTGTTGTTTCTAAAGATACCAGAGTTTGAATGAAAATAAGTTGATGGTAATTTGGTAATATTTATAATGCAGTAAGATTTCATTTAATAGTAAATTTTCTGCATTCAATTGCTGGTAACACGAAAGCCACATAGTTATTTTTAATGATGAAATAAATTATCTTAATCCAAGAGTGTTTTGCAACAATTCTCCTCAAGCCACAATGAAATCTGATATTAACAACATATTTGAATAAAAGTTTCTGTTTTTTTTTTAAATAGATTCACTTAGAAAGCTTATTTGCTGAAAATTTAGAATCTGTAATATTTTATTTCCGATGATCAGTGAAAAGTTAGCTCGTGTGTATGGATTATTTATTATAGATATGATTTCCAATGCTTTCTAACATTAAACTAATTGTAGAACATGTTGAACATGTTTATCGGAAACTTGGGAAAAAATTAACAGATTACATTTTTCACACACACGTTATACTTGTGCCATTGAATGGCATTTGAAAATACTTTTCTCCTTAGCAATGTTGCTATTAATGAATTTGTGCGAATTAAAATATATATTTAAATATAAGACAGTATAAGTAGAGACAACAAAGAATTTAAGGAGAAAAATTATAAAATATTTAAATTTTATTTTTCAGTTGGTTAAATTACAAAAGTTCATACAACTTTTCCTTCGGGTATGTAAAAGTACTTCAATATAATTTAATTAATAAATCTTCCAGGCGAAAAATAAATAACCTATGGATTTTCTAGTGTTTGAAAATAGAAGCTCTATTGATTCTCCATTAAAAGTCATATTTTTCGCGGCATTTCAAAATCAACTATCAGTTTCATTTCGAGGTCCTCTTCTTTTCCATATCTCCATACTTTCTTTGCATTTCGCAAAAGAGGGAAAGTGAGAATGCAAACATCCACATTCTTTTAACAACAGCGATGCTGCCAAACAGGGCCCTCACTAATGACCTTATAATAGGGCCCTATTGTATCATCAATGAAAGTCTTCCACACATCTCCCATCATCTACGAAAACGTCCGTTCATTTCATATGCATATCGCCATAAATTATTTATGCAAATATGCAAAGCAGATTAGAAGTCATTGAGTCGAAACGTTTTTTTCTCTCCCAAGAAAACACATTTTTCCAGTAATCTGTAGAGAAACTAAAACATTTTTTTAAATTTCGAAAGTTTTCCACTCGGAAATGAAAACAAATATAGAGACCCGAAAGAGTAATAATTCGAATTTCAGTTTCTATGATAACGCTGTACATGCAAACGGTTTTGTTATTCTTTAAGTAAGTCATTTTTCGTAAAGCAAAGATGTTCTTTCACTAAATCCTCCTGAATAAAAAGTAAAAGCAGAAATGAATATTTATTTATAATACTCTGAGAGTAAAGACAAAATAAGCTATCATTTTATTAAAGTTAATGAATTCTCGGTGCTAAAAGTTTTGCAGCAAAAGTTTTCTAAATCTTTTTTTAAAAACTTTTCCTTCTAAAGTAAAAAAAAAACGAGATGTTAATGTTTAAATATACTCTAGGGAATTCCCATGATTAGGAGGGTATAAATGAACATATCGAACTTTTATGAAAAATTAATTTTCTATTCTAAAACTTTAAATAAATACTGGATTTTGCTTATTTTACTGTAGTAAATAGTTCGATTAATTTTAAGAATATTTCACGAGTTGATTTGATTAGCTTGTTTGATTTAATTGAATTCATTACGTCAAAATCTTTGAAAATGTTTATAAATTTAATAAATAAATTACTAGAATACCATTTCGAGTTTGAGAATAATTCCAAGGTTGTTTGAAGAAGTTACAAAACTAAATATCATTTCAATACACTGATATTACTATTTTATCTCAAGAACTTCGTGCAGAAAGTTTTATTTTATAAGAAAAATTTCTTTGAAAATCTTTTTTAAGGAAAATGTAAGCAAAAAAATATCTACTTCTAGAACATATGAAATCTGCTTTAGAGATAAGAAAATTCTTAATCTTCATGTAGATTTAACTAAACTATATCAATACTGAAAGTTCCCTAGAAGCCCTTTCAATGAAATTATGATATGCCTGGAGAGCATTTCATTTGAGATGACAGTTTTCTGAATTACAATTACGGCGGATGATTGAATACTTGTTGCGCCTGCTTTGTTCGTTAAAATTGCTCGAGAAGTCAATTAAAAAAAAACAGGAAGTTTTTCTTACAATAGTCAAAGGATGTCCAAGCATACATTTTCTTAGTAGTCGGAAGCTAAACAAAATCAATTTCAAGAACACGGTCTGTCAATGAGGGCTTTAGAGGGGGGAACTATGAATTTTTATTAATCTTTGAAAATGTCAAACGTTCACTGGATGGATTTAAGGAATAAGAGTGTAAGATTTGCCGCTCGGTCTTGTAATATATTTGAATTCTTGAAGTTTAAACATCACTTTCTTATTGCAGGGCATTTAAAATTTTATGTATTCTGATAAATTTATTAAATAACCATCCTCCGAGGAACTATGAAAAGTATGAAACTCATTTGTGGAACGTTCGAAACAAATATTGAAGGATTCTACTTTATATCTCTTAGATAATTTCTCGAGCATGAATCGGTTCAACAAGAAAGATAAATTGATTTGAAATATAATCACATCCATTTCAAATACATATTCAAGTTTTATGTTTGATGACATACAAAAGTTTCAAAAAATGAGACTATCCAAGACTTCTGAAATTGATCAAATAAAATTTCTATCAAAATGTGCAATTTAAAAATAATTTATAAATACCATGCATATCAAACTCATAATATTTTAGTAATCATTCATTAAAATGTTGATGCTAACCTTATAAGGCTTAAGTAAAACCAAAAAAAGAATTTCGTAAGTATTAACTCAATTTTGTTTATTGATGAGCAGTCTTTTTTCAAAATTTTCATTTGTAGATAAAAATTTCTCACTTTCAGATGAAATGTGAAACGAATGTATTAAACTATGGAGGAAATGAAACAGAGTGTTTCAAACTTATATTCATGAACTTTTAGCACTGGTGGAAAGTTAAAATCTAAGCAAAAATCGCATAGTATGATTAGAAGGTCAACCGGAGAAGCTAGAGAGGATGGGAAACAGATAATTGTTGAGTTGAAGGAATACTGTTCATTAACCGATATTATATTATACTAAAATTTTTAATTATCTTTTGAAAATTGGCAATTCGCCAGGCGAATGTTTTCAATGTTTGAATCTGTAATATTGAGAATGACTTTATTTTTATTGAAAAAAATTAAAACCGTTTCTCTGAAATGCAATTTCTTTTTCTCTTATTTTACAATATGTATCTCTCGATGATTGACTTGTATCCTTCTATGTCTTCCACAATTAATGGATTTGGGATTGCTCGGGTATTCTATTTTGTAACATCTATTACCACATTTCAGGCATATACATTTTTGTGCATTGAAATATGTCCAAATTTCTCATCGTTAAAGCATTGTACAGTTTTAATATATTCCTTAAAATTATAGCAATTCCAAAATGTATCAATCTTGCGCTTTTTAAAGATGTTTTAGGGTCACCGGATACATTGAAAACATGCCATTTTTTGTCAGTTTGACTTTTGAAAGAGGCTGTAACTACCAGAAAACAAGCATTTTTCCATTTCTTTATTTGTAACTATTTTGTAACTTCCTAAAATATCTTTTTGATTGAGATTCTTATCTACCTCGTATATAATTATGCTGGGTCATTTTAGCTTTGATTTATTAAAATCATTTTTTTTTTATAAATTATACATATCTTTGAAATTTCCAATCAACTCTCTGTGTCAATCATTTTATCAATGTTCTTTCCTCTATAGTTACCTAATCATTTAAAATCCCTCCATTTCTTATTTATTCTACTAATATTAACCCTTATCTTATTGGGGATTGAAGATTTTTATGCTTATTTCCTGGAATAGAATTTGAAACTGGGATAAATTAAAAAGCTATATTCTTCCCTTAATTTTGATATTAAACTAGTTTTGAAACTTTTCTCCGACTAGGTAACTTCATCATGAGTCAGATGCTTATTTTCATTTAATATTTACGATAATTATCCATAAAACGAGCAATGGCAATTAGTTGTTCCTTACATATCTACACTGGTGTGCAAAACTTAAGCAACAGGTATGTTTTTTGCCATAACTTCACGAGAAATCATCTAAGAGACATAAAATTCAGAAATGAGATACAGCATTTTGTTCTGAAAGAGTGACGAAAGCATAGTTGCGCAGAAATGAATACAAAGCATACAGTATGGAATCAAACAAAAAAGGCTTTATTGAACTCATAGTATCGTTACACATGATTGTCTGTCCAAGATGAAGAACAGCAAGCAGATGCTCCTTAGTATGGGATATGCCCTCCCCTTACTGCAATGGCTGCTTCGCACCGTCTCCCCATACTCAGCACCCGATTGTCCAAGTCTGATCCAATGGCACCTCGGAACAGACGCACATGGGGAAGGATCACCTCCTGACAATAGCTATCTCCAGTTACAGAACCTCTGTCGAAAACGTGGAGCTCAGCCCGCGCGTTCATCATAATGCCTCCCCAGACGACAACTCCAGGACCACCGAAACGGTCTCTTTCCGTGATGCTACAAGCGATTCCCAACGTGAGTTGATTTGGAGAGAGGTCGGGACACGGTTTCATCCCAGTGTTGCTTAAGTTTTGCACACCACTGTATATTAGAGTGGAGATGTGTGTTCTTATTTCTTCTTACTTTTAGTTAAAGGTTTTCGATAACATAAATCAAATTAGCCTTACTTTTAGAACATTTAAAACTATTGAAAAGATTTGCCAACTGCAACCAACGTGTTCAACAGAACTATCATCAGTTTACATACGAAGTGCAAAAGACATTTATTTAATTAAATCATTAATTTCAAAATACTATCAGATTCTTACAGCGAATAGAATTGGTGCTAATTTAGTAAAGATAGGAATTCAATGGGAAGAAATCAAAAGCAAATAAACATAATTTAGAGAAATGTAAATAAACAAATTTTATACAAAAGAGAAAAAATACTATACAAATACTTTTCATTCAATAAAAATTATTGTATCCTCAAAAGAATTATATTAAGGATCTTCCAGTAGAAAGTACACCTCTAATGATTTCATAATTCAAATTTTCTCCTTTCTGAAAAAGGTGTTTTTAGTTTTAAGAAAAACAATGCGGCTTTCCATTCATTTCGCTATAGTTAAAAATTTTAAATACTGAAATGCATTCATCTTCTAATCAGAAATTTATGATTTTTACGTAATTTAAGATGATGATTTTCTTTATCCATAAACATACATGGTGATCAAGAAATAACAAGAGGTGTTTGGAGTCCAGTAGCGTGTTATGTACTGCACGAAATATTAAAAAAAAAATGGCCATCATACACACTAAAGTATGCGGTTTCAATTTATCCCTAAAAAAGAATTAGTAATAAAAAACGACGATAGGGAAATTCCTGGTGCTGCGATCGTAAAATTTATTATATAATTTGTTTTTACAGGTAAATCGAAAATAAAAAGAAGGTGTGTGGGAATTTCATTCTGCAAATATTCGCCCGTCAATTGCATTGTCACCATGTGAACGCGCCTGATTAGTCAATCTGTTTTATCAGCGGGATGAAAATGCCAGAGCTGTTCTTCGTAAATACTGGTGATTAAAACAGTTACGAAGAGTACCGATGATCATAACTAAATTACGAATAATGGTTGAAAGATTCGGAACAAGAATTCTTAGTGTACAACCAGGCCGAGGACGTAAATTTATCAAGCAGGAACAAGTAGAAGTTGTAACCGCCGTTATGGATAAGGCGATATCTGTTAAGCAGGTTAATAGCAGTGCATGTGCAATATCACGACAAACGGATACCCGTTCTCGACGATGCAGAAGATATTGCGTAAGATCTTGAAATTTTATCCGTATAAGATAACACCCAGTAACTGAGTACACTAATCTGAATCTTGGTTATTTCTGGTTGTGAGGCGGTTATGGTTCCCTTGAAAGGCTTTGTGCATCAAGGACATGTTCCTGACATTCCTACTTTAAAAGATGAAATAAAGTTGCATGGAAATCCTCGTATACCGCATGCAATTATTGGAACATCAAGCATGTCGTCACCTCGAGCCAAATATGTAAATTGCTATAATAAACATTTTTTTTATTGGTATTTGGTGTGTTGCTATTTATTTTTTCCAATGGCAATTAAGTATTCTTTTTCCATACGTTATGCGCTTACAGCGCCAGGATTTACCCTATCGACGATTTTTGGATTTTCTTTTCTTGACAAATTGAAACCGTTTACTTGAATGTGTATGGTGGTCAAATATTGTTATATTTCGTCCTGTACATAACACGCTACAGGGCCTCCAGTGTATATCATTTATTGGTATCTAGAAAAGAATGGCTTATTTTCCTAGTCAATGGTTTTTACTGTTCTGGTAAGGAGGGTTATAGTATGTTACTGTCTTCTGAGTTCAGTTCAGTTATATTAACGTCCCACTTTAAAGCAACACCAGGGCTATTTGGAATAGACTTCGCACTTTTGAACAGCGGCCAGATTACCAGAAAGACGATTCAGCTGGCAGCTCTTCTCGAAACTTCTGCATTACACCAGCGAGAGGATGCTTGGCTCCGATTGATTTAACATGTAGCAGACCCACTTACACAACGGTTCTTCAGTAAAATCGGGTCTCGAACCTAAACCCACCTATTCTTGGCCGAGACCTTACCACCAAGCCATCGCGCCGTTATTGTCTTCCGAAATATCCTTTAGTTTATATGAAAAGGCATTGTTTCGTTCTACTCGAAGTCAAAAGAGTGATCTACAAGTGGTTACATTTTAAATATTGACCGAACCCATTGTAGTTTGATTCCAATGTCTAGATAACAATCTGTGCGTCACCTGATGCCTACCGCTTTTGCAATTTAATATTGTTTCTGATATTAACATTTTTTACATCTTATTTGCAAATTCATCGTATCATATCTGATATAACATTTTTTTTTAAACATGAAACTTAGCCAAAAATTCGTCATTGATTGATAGGATATTTTGTTGATTGACATAGCACAGTTTGCTTGTGTTACAATACAGGTTTTGTAGTTTAGTTCAGTTATATTAACGTCCCGTTTGAAGCAACACTAGGGCTATTTTGGGACGGACCTCGCAATTTTGAACCGCGGTCAGATGACGAGGACGACACCTGAGCTGGCACCCCCCTCTCCACACCACACCACACTACACCAGCGGGAGGATGTTTGGCATGACGGATTTAGCGTGCAACAGACCCCCTTACACGGCGGTTCTTCGGTGGAATCGGGTTTCGAACCTGAAACCCTCCGGTTCCGAAGCCGAGACCTTACCACCAGGCCACCGCGGCCCACAGGTTTTGTAGAAGAAAAGTGTTAAAGGAAAGTTAAAATGTATGGTAGTTTTGGAGAGGTTTACAGTATCATCTATTTTCAACAAAATAAACTATAAATCAGAAGTAACGTGCATATTTATATTCAAAATTTCCAAGAGATTGTAAACATTTACCATCTACCAACATCCTACTCGTAACAAAAAATAATTGATGATACTCAAACATTACCATTTAAAACACATATTGTTAAAAGATGTATGTATGTATGTATATATCTTCCATCATCCGAAGTAGAATAAAATATTTTTCAAAAGTTTAAATTCCTTCCATTTGATTAATAAAGTTATCGGTGTATTACATGGAATTCGAACTCATTTCGGAATAAAGATGTCAAAACAAATGCGAACAAGTATAGACAAATATTAGCACATTAATCTTATCAATTAGAAAAGTTCGTCAAAGTGTTTATAGAAATTTTTCCTGTCTGCTTTGGATTTAAAACTTACTTGCTTGATAAATTGCGTCTTTGAGTGAAAAGATCCATCTCTTTATTGGAAAAATATCCAAGAACCGAAATAAGCATTTTGCTGAAAATCGTAAATCATGCATGTATTGTACTCAGGCAATGGAAATTTGAAATTATTTTCGTTTATTTCTACTCTATATCACAACGTGTTTAACATATAAGGGAATATAAACGTGTTCTTGCATCTTAAAATTAAAAAAATGCTCCAGCGGTTTTAATTAAAAAAAAAATTTAATTATGTTTTCTATCTAACATATTAATTATGGAAATTAAAAGATAGTGAAACATTCAAAAATCTTTATTTCAATTTAGGAATCTCCTTGATCTAATCTTTCCTGATGTAAAAACTAAAGAAAAATAAATGCATCACTGTCAGGTTGTCTGTTCTCACAATAACGAAGCAACGCTAAGAATTAAGTGAATGAAATTCAGCCTAACAAAGTAGATTGCCCAAAACATCTAATTAAAAAATGCACACTATACCATAACACGATCATAAAAAAAATTCATTAAATTATCTGTAAAATTATCGGAGATATTTGCGATAGTTATGAATTGAAAAACTTGAAAAGGGTTGGTTTTAAAATTGAAAATTATATCCTCAGACCCTCATTCTCCCTGAGAAGGCAATTTTCAGACTTCTTTTATTGTGCTTGTTTGCTTTTTTACGAAGTTAAAATCCCTCGCCTTTCTCGGAAATCCAGCATAATACTGGATAATTAATTTTTCAATTTTACGTCTTACTCTGCTTCAAGTCATGGGGAGTTAATTTTTATCGCAAATATATTCTTCAATTTTGTAAATAATTCCATGAAACTCATCTGTGTTTTTATTATGCAATAGCATACAATTTTTTTGAATAGGTATTTCTGGCCGATATTATTTTTTGAGTTACTTTTTGAAACTTCATTATATCGCCACCAGGATTAATATAACCCGTCGAAATAAATTCAGAATAGTCGCTTTAGTATAGGCAAATGTTACTTCTAATGGTTTTAAATTTGAGTGGCTTAAAAGCACTTTATCGATCCCATTAGTAATCAGTAAAATTAAAGAATCATCTACCCCAGTCACTGCTTCGATCTCTTGAATTTTAATTTTATATCATCTTTAGACAAGCCATTAATGGCCTTCCATTCCCAACAAATATTTCCCCATGGTACTATACATTATCTGTGGGATAAAACAAAATCCCCCCCCTAGTACAAACCAGTGAAAAACATGTTTTTTGAAGATAATATCAGGTTATGTGTAATGTCCTCTTACATAACCAGCTGTGATTTCATGCCCATTAACCATCATTTTCTAGTTATTGTATATAGTATAACTTGTGTAGCATAGCATGTTGTACAATATCGAGCAAATATTATATTGAACATTCATCACTATTATACAAAATTGTTAATATTGTTTAATATAAATTGTTTTAAAATTTATGTGTGCTGTTAAGAAAGATATTTATTATTACTATTATTCAGTGCTAGTTTAAGTTAATTATGCATTGCCACGTTTTTTTCAGTACTTATTCGCAAACTTATTTAAATTTTGAATTTACTAGTGATTTGCTAATCATTTGATTGCTAAAGATCAAATTAATACATTAATAATCACAACAACGTTCCTTACAATTATAGAGAAAAATTCCCAACAAAAATAACTGGAAAAATCTTGTTTCGACGAATTTGATCAAGAAGTTAAACAATAAGGAAAATATATTAATTCTTATTATGAAGTTGGTGATTTCGCTAACTAACGGAAATAGAGAAGAATATTTCACAATACAGAATATATTTTACGAAATGCGTTAGAGAAATTTATTTTTATAACATAGCGAAAAAGTTATCTATGAATTAAAACCGTAATCCTATTGTCTGGATTATTTAATCTGCCATACTTTGAATTAGAATTGACTAAAATATTTATTTGACGCATTGTAGTACATTCTTAATCTCCCGTAATAAATAACTGCATTCAGCACTCCTGCATCCGTAATAATAAGGTACGAAATCAAAGCCTGGAATATCCTTTTGACAGTGAACACCAACTCTCTCGTAGATGTCCGATAATAAGGAGACATCAAAGCACGCCAAATGGCGAGGCAGCCGCACTTGGCGTTAGTAAACCCCAGCCCATTAAACAGTTAATGTTGCCGTAATATTTATACGGAGTAATTTAAGTATTTAGCTGCTTTTAAATTGGGGTGATGTGCTTGCGAAGTAGTTACAATCAACCTTTAGGAAGGGCGGTATTGTAAGAAAAGATTAGGAGATCGCGGATTCATTTTCTAGAATATTCCAAGTAAGGGATTTGTAGTAACTACTCATTTCAACTGTAGAAATGGTCGTCACGGTAAGAGTAATGTAAGACACATTATAAGACGTTTATTTAAACGCACCTGGATTTGCCCTGTCATAGTAGAAAGAAATGAATTTTCTCAGATATGAAAATAAGATACGTCGAATAAGATAAGATAGCGATATTTTGAATAACAAAAAAAATGAGTGCTATCAAATTATCATATACTGCACTAATTATTGATTTTATAAAAAAGATTTGAAAATTTACCTAATCGAATACACTTAATGAATTGAATAATCTAATTTGTCATTAAAATAGAAGTAATTATTTGTTCAGATTTGATATCATTATACATGACATTGAATAAAATTATTTTATTAAAATTATAGATCGAAGTGTTTCATATCAATATGCTTTACATAATTTCTCAATATAAAGGTGCCATTTATAATTATGAAATAAATTACCTTTATCTACCAATTTTCAGAAAATCACAGTGAAATTCCAGATTATAAACCATATGAATAAAAAATTTCTGGATTTTTTCCTTACGTTCGTTTCTTTTTTGAAACCCTATTTACAGAAAATTTAAAATAAATAATTTAATTAATGATAAATTTCTAAAGTTCGGTTAAAATTAACTGATATTTGTTGATCATTTAAAATATTTGTCATGTTTAACACTTTTAAATGATAAACTCATTATTCAGCAGTGCCGAAGAATTTTATTGGTTACTTGATAAAAAACAAAGATGAACTGAGAGTATATTATATCCATATATGGATACACATATCCGCATATCCAGATACGCATACGTATATCCAGATATACATATATATGATAATAAAAATAAATTCGACGATTGGATAGCATTTGAAAATTCTATGGAAATACAATTAATAAATTTTTTCAAATTGAAATGTATAACGTAAATTTGTGCGAATTAAAATATAACAATTATTTATATTTAAATACATATTCAAACATAAATCAACGAGCAGAAACCACATTCTTTTTAAAAGAATTTGCAGAGAAAAGTTTTAAAATATTCAATTTCATTTTTCGTTTCATGGTAAAATTACAAAAATTTATAAAGCACTTAATTTGGAAATTCATAATTACCTCAATATAATTTTTTTTCCCAAAGGTTATTAGTTTTGCAATTTATGTGCAAAACAAATATCTCCTGAATTTTCTAGCGTTTGTATTGATTCTCAATTCACGATCATATTTTTTCCAGCACTTCAAAACCAACTAAAACCATCTTCTTCACTTCTACGTCTTCGCATTTTCTCTGAATTTTGCAAAGGAGGGAAGTGAGAATGCAAACATTCCCATTCCTTTAACAACAGCGATGCTTCCAAACAGGGCCCTCACTAATGACCTTATAATAGGGCCCTACTGTTTCATCAATGAAAGCCTCCCCCACCTTCCCTATCATTTTCTGTGAACACGTTTGCTCATTTCATATGCATACTGCCATAAATTATTTATGCAAATATGCAAAGCAGATTAGAAGCCATTGAGTCGAAACCTTGCTTTTTTCCACCCAAGAAAACACATTTTTCCAGTAAACGGTAGAGAAACTTTTTAAATTTCAAAAGTTTTCCACTCAGAAATGAAAACAAATAGATAGTCCCGAAATAATCAAAATTCGAACTTGAGTTTCTACGATAATGCTGTACATGCAAACGATTTTTGTTATTCTTTAAATAAGTCATTTTTCATAAAGCAAAAATGTTCTTCCACTAAATTCTCCTAAATAAAAATAAAAGTAGAAAGGAATAGTTATAATACTCCGACTGTAAAGACAAAATAAGCTATGGTTTTATTAAAGTTAATGAATTCTCGGTACTAAATGTTTTGCAGCAAAAGTTTTCTAAATCTTTTTTTAAAAATTTTTCCTTCGAAAGTAAAAAAAAAAAAAATGTTAATGTTTAAATATACTCTAGGGAATTCCCATAATTTGGAGGGTATAAATGAACATGCGCGTAATGGTCACTTTAGTTATTTTATAACTTGTAATATGATGTAAATATGAATAAAATTATTTCCTTCGTTGTTTAGTTCATTTTTCTCTTAATCCAGTAAATCTGCATCGAATTTTTATGAAAAAAATAATTTTCAATTCTCAAAATTTAAATATTTCCTAGATCATTTTTATTTTAGTAAATATTTTTTGAATTAAAAATGTGTTACGACATGATTTCAATGGCTTGTATCATCTAATTTAATTGCGTCAACATCTTTTTAAAAAATATTTATAAATACAAATAAAGCACAAGAATGAGATTTAGTTTTTGAATAATTCATTCGAATGCTGTTTGAAGAAGCTACAAAAAAATAAATATCATTTCAACACACTGATATAATCGTTTTGTTTCAGTACTTGGTTTATTTTAAAAAGAAGAAAATGACTTTTAAAGAAACTTTGTTAAGAAAAATAAAGTAAAGAAACGAAAATATTTTCCTACTTCTAGAACATATGCCATTTAATTTAGAGATAAAAAATCTTACATTTCCATCATTTTTAACTATACTATATTAATAGTCAATGCCCCCGAAACGTCCTTTGAGCGAAACTACAAGATGCCTGGAGAACATATCCCGTGGGTTAAGTGATTCCTCAATTTTCGTCAAGGGGATTGATTGAATACTTGTGGCGCCTGCTTTTTTCATCAGAGATGTTCGCTAAGATGAGTTTAAGAAAAATGGCGATGAGTTAAGGAAAGGGAGATCTGAAAGGATGTCCGAGCATACATTTTTTTTAGTCATTACCTAAGCAAAATCAATTTTAAGAACACGAGCTGTCATTGAGGATTTTAGGGAGCAGGGGTTTTTATCTTGAAAGAGAAACTCAAACGATCCAGTATTCTGATGTACCCGAACTCGAAGGACTTTTGGAATGAGAGAGTAAAAATTGCCGCTCGTTCTTGTAATATTATTGAATTGTTGAAGTTTTAAGACCACTTTCTTATTGAAGGGCACTGAAGATTTTATTTATGAGAAATTATTAAATAGCAATCTTCTGAGAAAGTATGAAAATTATTTGCCGAACATTCAAAGCATAAGTGTTGAATGGTTCTACTTTATATCCTTTTAATTTTATGGAGCATGCATTGGTTCAACATAAAGGATAGATAGTATTAGTTGAAGTATAATCGCATCCTTTTCAAATATGTATTCAAGTTTTATGTTTGATGACATAATCAAATAGTTGTGTAATTCAAGGAATGGTATTATATAAGGCTTCTAAAATTGTACGAACGAAATTTCTATCAAAATATGTTATTTAAAAATACTTAATTTACAAATGCCATGCGTATTAAAATCTAAATGTTTTAGCAACCATTCGTTAAAATGAATCTGTTGCTGAACATACACAGCTTATGTAAAATCAAGAAGAATTTAAGGTTTCAACTTAATCCTGCGTTGTTCTTTTATTCACTGATGGACAGTCATTTTTAAATTTTCGATTTGAAGGTGGAAGGTTATCAGTGGAATTATTTTACCGATTAAATATTAGATGAAATTTGCAATTCCTCCATAGTTTACTGAAGTGATATTCAACTTCTAGTGATACATTTTTAGAACTGGTGGGAAGCGAAAATCTAAACAAAAAGCGCATATAATTTTTTGATTATAACGCCAACCAGAGACGCAAGCGAGCCTTGTTAATTTGTGCATTAATTGGATTTCGCAAGAGTCACTACATTTCCTCAGTATAAGCAGTGAGCATTATGTATGAAAAAATATGTTGAATGGGTGAAAAAAAGCGAATGTCGAAGCTTTGTTCTGCACGAAAACACATAAAATATGCAACAAAACAGCTCTTTCAGAGACAGCAATCTACAGGCAGCAAACTGCTATTATACAACAATACTCGAGAGAGATGCTAGAGAACAACATTATAAGGAGAAAATTCACCCTTCTCTATCTCTCGATTCGATTCCATTAATTCCTGATCTCCTTCACTAGGAGTTTTTTAATCTTCATCATTAAACAAAGAATCTTCTGAAAAGATGTCTTATTATCGATCTTTAACAAATATGCACCAGACGTCTCGTAGATTCTGGAAGCTTTTTTTTTATTACAAAAAGTTGAGAAATTAATCTCCAATTCACCAGATAGTCTCCAGGTTAGTTGTCAATAATGGGGAACATTAAAATTTATAAATGGTTGCTAAATGGACGGCATCTGTAAAGTGTGTCACCTTTCTGCGAAAATAATTTCAGAGAAATCATATTTCAATTCAAAATAGCATTAAAGTATACATAAGCTATGAGGGATATGTTTATATGGATATTTCAGAGATCCATCATATCCCACAAACACTAAACCTTTGTTAAAATGATCAATTTATAATTTTCTTTGAAAAAAATCTAATAAAAGTGTTTCTAGATTATCCAAATCTTCCTACAAATTTTCAGAAGGGCAGTGCATAGAAATTACAAGATAGGATTCGTCTTCAATTTCTTCGAATTTAAAATGAGAAAATTTTTAACATTATTTGAAATAACAAACCCAACAAGAGATTGATATCCAAGAAAATATTTTCTATTAAAGAATGAGAAGCCGATAATTTTTGAATTTAAGAAATACAAGATACCATATCAAATTGAAGTTGATTCATTGAAAATATATCATATTTCATCATTATCTATATCATATTCAAGTCATTGGAAGTTGGCAATTTTGCAAAGCGAGTGTGTCAAAGGTTTTAATGTGCGATTTTGCGAATGGTTTTATTTTTATTATTGATTACTATAAATCCCATTTCTCTGAAAATGCAATATATTTCTCTAATTTTAAAATTTGTATCTCAAGATGAATTCCATTTTGTCTTAACCTTGCTTTTAATGTCTTACACAATCAATATATTTAGAATTTTCTGGTATTCTATTATTTTATTACCTCCGTCACCACATTTCAGGCATATACCATTTGTTCATCTTTACAATATGGCTGAACTTTGCACCGTTAAAGCATAGCTTTAATATATTCCGTAAAATTACAGTAATTCAAAAATGTATTCATCTCGCGCTTTTTTACGATATTCTTCAGGTTCTTCGATGCTTCGAAATCATCTCATTTTTGTCTGACTTTTGAAAGAGGTTGGAACTACCAGGCAACTAACCTTCCTTCAGTTCCTTATGTTGCCGCTTTTAACTATCTAAAATATATTCTTGGTCGATATTCTTATATACCTTATATGTAATTATGTTGGGGCATTTTAGCTTTGATTTATTTATGTCATAATTTGTTTCTAAATTATCAGTTTCTTTACAATATCCAATCAATTTTCTGTTTCAATCAGTTTATCAATGTAGGTCCTCTATAGTTAGCGAGTCATTTAAAATTCCGCCATTTTCTTTCTTTACCCCACAAATATTACCACTTTTCTTGGCGGAACAAATTTTACTTTGTGGTTTTCTTGGCGATTTCTGAAGAATGAACTTTTGGAATGCATTAAAACGCTATATTCTTTCCTTACTTTTGATATTACAACTAGTCTCAAACTTTCCTTGACTGTAAATTCAACTGAAGTTTGGCCTTTATTTTTATTTAATCTTTAATATTTTACCAATAAATACATTTTTTTATCTTTATCAGAATAGAGATGAGTGTCTTTATTTCTGTTTTTATATCGAGATTCTACATAAAGCAACTGAAATCAGCATCACTTTTCAGCACTCAAATGTGTATCTAAACATTTCTATAATATTAACGTATTATAAAATAATTTTAACGTGTTCAAAAGAGAAAATCTGTGCACGTAATGTGCATCAGACATCGTATTTATTCATTTAAATTTTCTGTTTCAAAATATCGTTAAAATATAACCAATAGCAAAAAATATATAGTTCAGTGAAATGTAAATAAACCAATTTGCCTACAAAATATAAATAAGAAAGCTTCTAAAGAGACCACCTTTCATGAAATAAAAATATCTACGCCTAAAAGGAAGTAAAAAAATTTGTTAAGGATCTTCCAATAGAAAATACATCTGATGAGTTCATAATTCAAACGTTCGCCTTTAAGAAAACGATATTACAATGTTTTTTTTAAACAACATGGCTTCCATTTATTTCTATATTGAATCATTTTAAATACCAGAATGCTTTCATCTTCTAGTCAGAAATTTGTGAATTTTACATCATTTAGGACAAACAATAACAATTTTAAAACAATATAATATATATAATGCTAATTAATGTCTGGAAAAATCTCGATTGTTTTTCAATCATTTTCCAGACAATCAATATTTTCTATTGTTCTGGAAGCATTATATGATATGTTATTGTTTTCTGAAAAAGCATATTTAATTTATAAAAAAAACGCATGGTTTTTTTTCAGTTTAAAATTAAAAGCATGGATCATAAGTGGTTACACTCTAAATATTTACTGAACACATTATGGTTTAATTTGAATGAGCTGATAATCGATGCATCACATCATGTCAACTCCGTTTGCAAATCACTTGCATCCTATCAGATATTAACATTTTTTTTTACAAATCGCTTAGCAAATTACTCGCATTATAAACAATTTAAAAATTTTTTTTTACAGTGGTGGAAAATACTTTGAAATCAACATTAAACTTTTTTTTTGCATTCAAAAATGCAAATTTTTCTTTGTAATTTACATTTACACTTATATATAAAATTAATAAATAAAAAACATGAATTTAGAATTTAAAATACGTTTATTGTAGCTATAAAGGAAAAATGTGTAATGTAATGAAATGGAAAAAACAGACCAGTTTTAAAGAGTGATTGTTTGCATAATGAAACGACGTAACTTTTGCACGATTTTGTGCGTGATAATTGTGAGACTGAAAAACACTTTCTATTCATTTCTTTGGGCGTTGAAGCAACTGAGACTATGGGTAGCGGAAAATTACTGACTGAAATTGAAAAAGGGAAAATCTTAGCATTTCGCAGAAGCGGAATGAGTGAAAGGCAAATTTCTAGCAAAATCAAGAGGTCAAAAACTGTGGTTCATCATTTTCTCTCAGATCCATGGAGATATAGTACAAAAAATAGAGGAGGAAGGCCATCAAAACTGTCAACCAGAATGAAAAGAAGTGTTATAAGGATGTCTGTTAAAGACAATGCACATTCTGCAGCAATAAAATCGACACTTAAGCTTCCAGTTACGAATAGAACAGTTAGAAATATTCTGAGTAATACGGAAAACATCAAAAATGCAAAATTCAAAAGTAAACCCAGACTTGAAAAATGTCATATTGCAGCAAGATTGAACTTTGCAACATTTAATGTTTTAAAACCCAACTTGTGGCGAAAAATAGTGTTCACGGATGAAAAGAAATTTAAACTAGATGGACCTGATGGTTTAAGAAAGTATTGGCATGATTTGAGACAAGATGCTACGCATTTTTCAAAGTGAGTTCAAGGGGGTGAATCAGTTATGGTTTGGGCAGGTTTCAGTGCTAGAGGTAAGACTGATATTGTGTTCACTAAAGGTAATATGAACTCTTTTGACTATCAAGATATACTGACGAACAATTTTGTTCCATTAAGAGATGAACTTATGGATCATAATTTGATTTTGCTACAAGATAATGCCTCAGTGCACAAGTCTGCTTCAACTATTGCTTGGCTAACTGAAAATAATATAAGTTTTATGGATTTTCCGCCAAAAGTCCAGACCTCAACCCCTTAGAGAACATGTGGGGTATCCTTGCAAGCATGGTGTATGAAAATTGTAAACAATACTATTCTGTGCCTGAACTCAGAGCTGCTATTTTAAAAGCATGGGATAAAATACCGATTCTAACATGCAAAAACGTAGCAAAATCCTTCCAGAATCGTCTTTTAGAAGTAATTCGTGTGAAAGGAAAACACACGAAGTGCTAAAAATTGTAATGCTATACATTTAATTAAAATTTAACTTTGTGTTCTCAAAGTTTTTTCCACCCTTTTATGTTATGAAAAAAAATCATTTGAGTATAATGTATAATTACATTCATTTCTTTATAAAATAATATGAAGAAATTTATGTTTTTGTATTCTATATATTATTTAATGTATCTTTTTAATAAAGTTAAAAGTTTTTAATTTCACATGTGGTCTCAAAGTTTTTTCTACCACTGTACAAATCGCTTTGCAAATTACTCGCATTATATACGATTTTAACATTTTTTTTTTTTTACAAATTGCTTTGCAAAATACTCGCATTATATACGATTTTAACATTTTTTTTTTACAAATTGCTTTGCAAATTACTCGCATTATATACGATTTTAACATTTTTTTTTACAAATCGCTTTCTAAATTACTTAGATCATGCATGATATTTAAATTTTTTTTAAATACGAAACAAAGTAATAAATTAGCCATCAATTGTAGGATTTTTAATTGATTTTTGATAAAACACAATTTATATTAAAATAATTTTTTTGTGTAAAAAAAGTGCGAAAGGAAAATTACAATATACGGAAGTTTCGCTGAAGCTTAAAAGTAATTTATTTCCAGTAAAATTGACGAACAATGAAAAATAATATGCATATATCTATTCAATAATTTCCAAGAGATCTGAAGCCTTTACCTTCCTCCTGCTCGTTATATTGGAACCGAAAATAATTGATGACTTTTGATAATTTCCGTTATAAACAGTTGCCAATTGTTAAAACATTGAAATGTATATCTTCCATTATCCGAAGTAGAAGGAAATATTTTTCCAAAGTTTAAAGCTTTTCCATTAGATTGAGAAAGATATCGGTATATTATCTGGAACACGAATTCCTATCCGAGTAAAGATGTCAAAACAAATGCGAAAGAGTATAAACAAATATTCACACATTAATCTTCTAAATTCGAAAAGTTCGTCAAAATGTTTACAGAAATTCATCATAGCTGCGTTTGATTTAAAACTTGGTTAATAGAGCGTGTCTTTGAGTGAAGAGATCCGATTCTTTATTGGAAAAATATCCAGATACTGAGATTAGTATTTATCTCAAAATCATAACTCATACAATGCCTCCAGGAAATGGAATTTCGAAATCGTTTGCTTTTATTTCCGCTTTATATCACTGCATGTTTTAAGTTAACTAGAATATAAATTTCGTTATTGCATCTTTTATTTGAAGGAATGCTTCATTGTCATTAAAAAAATTTTAAGAAGCGTGTTTTTGAATCCGTTGACTTAAAATAGTTTGAGCTAAACGGATGTAATTTGATATATGAAATTTAAATCAAATGTTTTAAACATTAATCACACTTCGAATAAAATCCATTCTACGGAAAATTATCTCTTTGGTTGTTGAAATATAAATGAACTTGATATTAACAAGACGTAAAGAGCATGATAGATAAAATTTGAGACAAATGTTTAGCATCTAAAATAAAGATTTTTTATGACTATTTAACAAACTTTTCACCTTCTATTCAACAGAACATTCGCAAGCATGTATGCAGAATAACTCATACTCATTTATTTAAACCAATGCTATTTTGTTGATTATGATTATGCATAGTTTGGTGTCAGATTTTAATTTCAATTTGGCGGGGGAAAAATGTCTTCTAAATTGCATAATAACACGAAAGATTCAGTAAAAATACTGAATCACTCCAAAGATATATTTCCTATCTACTGTACGCCGATGCCATTTAAAGCAATCAGGACTTTACTCCGAGAGAAGAGGGATAATACCTTTATTGGAATGATTGCGAGAAAGTTTCAGTGAGACCTCTATTAAATCTATATTGTTCATACTAAAACCGAAATTCTATATCCAGTACATTACATCCCATATTAAAATGTAGTAGCAAAGTGTATACAGAACATAATGTATATATTTACATTAAATTAATAAACCCATGGACTATTTAAACTTGCTTATATTTATTTTTTTGGGATAAGAATATATTTGTTAGATTTCAAGTCGGCTGCCTCCTTTGATGGTAGATATAAGCTCTCAAAATTTTATTGTGAATATTTGCGTTTAATTTAGTAATGCCTTTCACATTATTTTGAGACGTAGTTTTGTTATGATTCCTAAGAAAGACCTAATAAAAGACAGAAACTTCAGAAAAGCGAATATATATATATATCGAAATCATAAAATATAACAGACATGAGAATGGCTGCAATCCGATTTAAATTTTGGTACAAAAAAAAAAGCTTCTGTATATATCCATTTTTCAATTTTAGTGGAGCTGGAGATTAAATTTTTTTTATAATTCTCACAAAAGGATCTCGTTTTGAGAAATATATTACATGCTTTTGTCTAATAAAAGTTATTGATTTTATTTAAAAACAAATTGCATTTCATATTTTCTTTTCATTTTATATGTTAAATGAAGAAAATAATTCTTAGCTGTTGAAAAAAGCATAGATTACAAATTTTAGTTTGTACTTTTTTTCCATGAAAAAGAAAGATAAACACACGCTCAAAATGAATGTCATTATAAAATATTCAAATCTTCTATATCATATTATGGAATTGTTCGCAAATGTAAAAATATGAGTGCGATGATTTATGATAGTCATATCAGTATATTATTTTAATCCTCAGTCATGTTCTCAGGTAATAAATTCTGTAGTTTAGTTATATTAACGTCCCGTTAGAAGCAACACGAGGGCTATTTTGGGACGGACCTCGTAATTTTGAACCGCGGTCAGATGAAGAGGACGACACCTGAGCTGGCACCCCCTCTCCACACCACACCACACCAGCGGGAGGACGTTTGGTCATGACGGATTTAACGTGCAACTGTCCCCCTTAGACGACGGTTCTTCGGTGGAATCGGGTCGCGAACCTGAAATCCTCCGGTTCCGAAGCCGAGACCTTACCACCATGCCACCGCGGCCCACAATAAATTCTGTAATAGATATAGCAATTTTATAAGCAATTACGAAAATATCCGTTTAATAATAGGTGAAATTCGACAATTATCCGGAAATTAAACTTGTGTTTTTTTTTGATATATCAATTGTATGTAAAAATTAATTACGTTATGCATAATCATATGATTTGTAATTTCCATTTACTTATTATTGAAGGACATTCAATCCTAAATAAGCAAGAGCTATAAACTGACCTTATTAGTTTTGGAACATGTAATGTAGAAACCATCCCCATACTTCCGTAGCAAGGCATGGCCATTTATTCATAATGGCAATTTTAAAATACATTATATGCGATTCGAATTTCCGCCAGAATTCTTATTTAGAATTTTGTTTTGTTTGTTTGCATACAAAGTCATACCAGTCGACATGTTGGTTTTAAAAAAGTTAAGTTATTTTTGAGCAGTGAAGGTACTTTAATTACCTAGAAAATTTAATGTATTTTTTTATTAATGATTGTAAATGAATAGGAACAAGACAAAAATATTTTATGTTAAAATATTTTAAAAAATATTTTATTAAAATTACTTTTGGGGGGAAAATTGCACACAATTTTCTCATTAAATATCAAAATTCAGCTGGAATATTTAGAATTTATTGTTCATTATAAAGATGTTGTGGTTTTTAGTCTCCCTAGGATTTCTTTTTGTTAATATAAGCATTAAAATAATTTCTTTAACATAATTTTCTGGAAAAAAATCATAGTAAATTGTCAGCAAATATTTGAAAAGATAGAAATGTGAATGAAAATATTCCTTGCAGTAGTTGCACTCTTCGTAATATTTCTTCGAACACTGAACATTGTCGTCCCTTAAAGAAGAATCTGCATCCAATGAAAGAAATCATGCTACCCGACATCAGAGACATAATTCTATTGCAAAAGCAATGGAATTTGAATGTTTAAACGTTAATTTAACATTAAGACACATGCGAGGACGCGCATTTTTATAAATGGAACTTCCAAGCCTTTATAAATGTTTGATTGCTTGAATCTCACTAAATTAAACAGACGTTTAACAACTTCAATGTATTCATTTTGAATAACCTGTAACATCTTTAATCATACTTGTGTTGAACCAATTCGGAGCTGACAACCCCCCGATATTGTCCGTTTGAAATCGGAAATTTTAATCGCAATAATCAGGAATTACAAGTATAAGATATACGTATGAAACTCTATCAAGGCGCGTTTAAATAGTGGAGACCATAGTAACTTGAAAAATCAGAAAGAAATGGTTTTATTCAATTACATTAGGGAATTCAAAACTTAAGTAGAAGAAGCAACCCAATCTTATCTTATCCTTTACTGATATATACTTGCATATTTTGAATTTAAATAATTCTAAATAAAATGCAACCTTTTCCTAAACTTTAATGCATTTTACTAAAGGAGTTATGAAATATTTCTCCAATAGTAATTCACCGCTTTTAATATAGCAGTATGATGCACTATTTCTATTATTAGTAAAAGACGATACGTCGTTTATTTTCAATCTTCGAAGAATTTAAATATGTCTAGAAAACGGGAGCCTGTTTAAGGCTCTCCTTTTCATCCTTTTATTTCTCAGAAATGCATATTGATTCATGATCCTAAAATTGCTAAGTTTGATTATTTAGCTGAGCATTCGAAACTTTGTTACCAACTACTTTGATTCCTTATGACCTAAATGTACAAGGTTTTGCTGATATATTCATTTTAATATTTTCATTAGAACATTAACCTTTAATAATCCACCCTATCTCGAAAGGAACCAACGATATAAATGACGGCGACATATATTTCGATACCTGAAAAAGTTGTTACTTTAAAAGTCAGCTGATAGACCTGTCAGCGATTTAAGCCGAGTGAGCGTCTTGTTTTTTTAGTAGCGCCAACTAGGGCCAAGAGTACTCCTTAGCTACTTCATGCGTCACATTCGCATATAAGATAGAACATAGAAGAACAACCATTCCCGAACCAGAACATCCAGATCACGGGGCAGACGCGTTACCCCTATACCCTACAAGGATTTAACAAAGTTTACTATAATAAAATGTTCACTCAGATGACGACATTATATAGCGGGGTCTGCCATTTTGTTTCTGGCAAAAATGCTTATGTCAATAAAAGCTTATGGATACGTAGTATACTTATTGTCACTCTCATAGGCTAAAGTTAGTATATTTTAAACTTATTCCACATACTTTAAAATCAAATTCAAATAATCCACAGGGACTGTGGTTATTTTAATTACTTTCATATCTGTATACTGAAAGATTTACGCGGTTTCTTACCTTCACTTTCAAAGAGACAATAAGAACTGAATAAATAAAATTTGACTGCTACCATTGCCTAAAATGCAATGGAAAATTTGGTCTCTCGGGTGGATCCAAGTTATAAATTTTAGCTCTTTGAAACAATGCGTTTAAAGTTGTCTTCTACTTTGCTTTATTATATTGAATAAAGTGATGCATGTTTCCATTTACATATAGTAAAAAAAAACTATTTTCTAGGGCACGATTACATAAATCATTTATTCGTGAACAAAAGTCAACTCTATTTTAAAGATTTTTTCTTTACTCAATTGTTAATCTTAATTACATTAATATAATTATGAGGCCAATGAATTACGGAATTATAAATAGTATTTATTTCAATTGGTGCACCTCCTCCCCCCCCCACAATTTAAATCTGAAACATTCGTTAAAAGATTCAAATCAAAATTTCGCTTTCAATCTTCATTTACTTCGTCTGCTAGAAAAGTCAAAAGTTAAGACATTTGCTCTGAAAGTTTCCTCTCACTTAATGTACATCAAACAATTTTTCCTGCTTTTCTTTGCCAAAATTAATATTTTCCGTTTTAAAACTCGGCAGTAATTCTTAACATTTTCACCAAGAGCACATGAAGCCAAATTCTTTTATTGCGCTAGATGTATAAATGATTTAATTCTGAAGGATGTTGTAATATGAAACTGGCTTTGAATTTTCTAAAGCATTTAGATAAGATTGGATTATTCTATTTTTATTATCTTATTTAACAACCAAATCATTTTGTACAGTTTCGTTAGTAATTGAAGATGCTTTGTTTCCATAAACTAATTCATCCTTAAATAAATTCGCAAGAAAATATGTGTTAGCATTGGCAGAAGTCCGAGGGCATTAACACACGATTTAAATCACTCCAAAACATCTCCATTAATTAATATCACTACGAAATGGTCCCCTTTTTACCTGTGATAAAAATCATAGGTAAATTAACCTTACTTGTCATCCAAGCAATTCAAGCAATATTATCAACACATACGCACGGCTCTCTGCGCATTCCCAGGGCCAGCAAAATTTTGAACGCTCTAGAAGCATGCGTGGCAAGCAATAAGATGCATATATGCACATTTTTAATTTGTATTTGGTATTACATTTAAATTAAGTATTCTTAAATATTACTATATATTTTATGCATGTATATATTATACAAGGTTTTAAATTTTAACTATTCTTTATCTCACAGACTTGAATAATGCTTTAGAGTTATATTTTGTAAATTCCCTTACGCAATGGTGTTCGGAACGATTTCAGCATTATCTTGTTTTTAGGCATTAAGGTTAAAATTGCTGAAATTGGATCATTTGTTCCAAAAACGTACTGTCCCAAACGCACGCCTTACATATTTCTTTACGGTCCTTAATGTGTTAAATATTTTCCTCTGGTTTGTTATGCATCAATTTAGCCGAAAAAACATGACAATGAGATGTATCGTGATCCGGCCACAACATTCGGCCTACTAAAAACGAGAAATCCCGTGATCCGTACGTAATGGGTTAAAATGTAAGACGCTAAAACTTAGAAAATATTATCAGATTGTAAAAGACTACCATTTAAAAGGT
Source organism: Argiope aurantia (assembly GCA_026543865.1). NCBI lineage: Eukaryota > Metazoa > Arthropoda > Arachnida > Araneae > Araneidae > Argiope > Argiope aurantia. The sequence goes on from JAPMOR010078925.1 coordinate 64,773, forward strand.
TTCCTCTCCGTAAATCGTCAAACTTGGTTTTATAATTATGATATGGATATTATGAACTGAAAAGTATACAACTCAAATCCGTAAATAAGTCATGAATTTCATTGTCTAGGATATATTTTCGTTAAAAGAATCAGTCAGACGACTATTATTGCACATTATATTTAAATTCTCCATTATTCAATTCTGGTAGCAAATTAATAAATGAAGAAAGTATTTTCTTTTTTTCTTCAATAGCTCAATATTCTCTTATAATTTTGATCATAAAATTGATCTAATTGGCGTCTAACGATGGGTTTTGGCACTAACGTATTCAGTATCAAACATTTCTACTTGTCAATTAACACATACTATAAAGCGAGCGGAAGAAAGAATAGGAGTTTATTTACAAGATGAAATTTTACCATCTGCGCGGGAAATGCGTTGCCATTTCATTCTGAGAAAACTCAAAAGATTTTATAACTCTACAGGTTTTACTTATTGCTCTTTTTCATATTTTGATACAAAAAAAGTAATTGCAAGTGTTTAATCATTTTAAGCCAGAGGATTAAAGATAGATGGAACCTGTATGTCTATACCGAAAATGATATTTATAAAAATAGAACTATGAGGGATAAAATAAAATTAAAGAGAGCAGACGAAAAAAAAAAAAATTTAAACCTTCAGTGGAAAAATATAAAAAATGGAGATTAAGGTTTAAAATATTCTGTTTATTAAATATCTTATAAAGTGCAAAAGAAATTTTTAAACCCCGATACAGACCACATCACAATAGATTTCGTAGATATAATGAATTGAAAATTTACCCAAGAAGGCTTAATATGTGGGTAGTAAAGAAGAAATGTATATATATTTTTGTTTTTAAATTTAAGATGAGTTTATAAACTGTATATATCTTATACAATTATAATTGTTTATTTCTATTAAACTTGAATCCAAATAAATACACGTTTATATATTTTAGATACAATGTATTAATATTTATTTCATTGCGCCATTAACACTGCACCACTTTTTTTCTTTAAAAGGAATAAGTAAGAACATGATCATTTTTCTGTAATCACTCACTGTATTATTAAGGATTAAGGATCACTGTAATAGCTCAATATCTTTGTCGCCTGTTTGTTTAGAATCGCAGATTTAATGATGCATTATTCAATATACAAGATTCTAAAGTCATTGTATTTTACTGCTTAACGTGAAAAGCATAAATATAGCGATTTCAAAAATTTCAAATATTACTCGCATGAGAATTCATATACATCACAAAAAAAGTCAAAATTTACCTTTAATATTTTTTACCAATAATTTAATTAAGAATATTTTAACTAAAGACATGTTTTCATTATGTCAAAAAGTAATAACTATCCCCTTATAACCTTTATTTCATCAAGTAATTCAATACCTTCGACATTAATTTGTTTATTGCTTCTATAATACTTTTGTATTTTTTTTAATGAAAAGGTTACGTTTTTTATGTCGTACTTCATCTTATTTTGATTAGTGATATTATTAAGGATTAAGACGCCATACCCAATTGTATCGTGTAGTTAGTTGGACCAAAATAACATTTTGAAATTTACAGGTAATCTAATAAAATTAACTTCCATAAAAGTAATCTCCATGATTTTATAAATAATCTTTATTAAAACGATTTGAGAAGAAAAACTTTACCAAATTTGCTTATTGAGTTGGTCAGTAGAAATTATTAAAGCTACTATTAATCTCCCGAACCCTTTAACTCCATCTATGCTTCAGAGAGAAAGAAAAAACGTTTCACGCGAAAAATATATTCAGTTTAAAAACAAATATGCTTAACGGTTTATACGGTAATTCAATAATATACATATACTTAAAAGAATTCTAATGATAATTTCTCAATTTACTCTCAATTTACTTTTGTTTCCAACAAAAAGTTTCTTTGTAATTCTATACACAAATCTATGTATCCGATCATATTCGCATAATTTTTTTTTTGTTTATGAAATATCAGAATTTTTCTTAGATTAGCAACGCAATTTTAAAATTTGCATTTGGTTAAAAAATATTATACTATCAAAATATATTGTAATTTTATAAGGTTTGACTATTCCTTTAATATACACAAGGTTCTTTTTTTTAATTTCTGTAACAAATAATACAATAATGAAGTCATGTTTAAAAGTTGTATAATTAGCTTAGTAGATGATATTTTTATTATAAAAATATATTTATTAAAAATTTTTATTATAAAAATATATGCAGCTTTAATATTTTAAAAGAAATGGCACCCAACAAAGGTTTATTTATGTGTCGATTAGTTGAAGCTTACACATTTAGCCGTGCTCATTTTCAAAAATCATTAACCCGTTCGCATACAATGACGATTCCGGCTCACGCATCGAAATATTGAATTTTTTTTTTAAATCTGCAAAAAGTATTAAATAACTTAAAATACAATAAAAACGCATCATTATATCTAATAATTTTGTATTATTTTAGAAATTAAAATATTAATTATTCCAAATGTCATCTAATTAGGAAATAAATTCTCATGCCCAGAGGTTGAAATCATGTTAAATTAAGAAGGAATTACAAAGAAAATGAAAATTATCAAAAGAAAGGTATTTTCAACTATGTAGCTTACATTTATAGGAATTGATCTGACTGTCATTCAGAATCCTATTCTTAAAATCAGCTTAATTTAATTAAATAATCCCACAATAATTAACCATTCCAACAAAAGAATATGTACTTACTTCTATAGATCTTCTGTGGGTCTTGTCATATCCAAACCTTTCATAGTCCCAATTCTTTGGAATTCAAATTCGTAGGTTGCATTATATCCACATTAGTTCTCAGAAATACTTGCACGTAATTAAGGAAAATGGAGAAAACAACTTTGATGCTTCTTTCATGAATTTAGATGTCGGAGAAGAACAAACTGAGCATATGAAAGCATGACATGAGAAAACAGCAGTTGTCCCTGTCAAACAGCTTCGTAATGGAATTCAGAATTTATTACGCCATGCTTTAATTCTGCTACAATTCTACAGTTACAGGTTTGGTTTGGTTTGGTTTAGTTATATTAACGTCCCGTTTGAAGCAACTCTTGGGCTATTTTGGGACGGACCTCGTAATTTTGAACCGCGGTCAGATGACGAGGACGACACCTGAGCTGGCACCCCCCTCTCCACACCACACCACACCAGCGGGAGGACGTTTGGTCATGACGGATTTAACGTGCAACTGGCCCCCTTACACGACGGTTCTTCGGTGGAATCGGGTCTCGAACCTGACACCCTCCGGTTCCGAAGCCGAGACCTTACCACCAGGCCACCGCGGCCCTACTCTACAGTTACAGAGACGTTAACAAGGGCAAAAACATCTTTCGTGATCATGCTTCGAAATTGACAGCTTATTTTGGAACAAAAAAATTGACGAAAAGTGCTGATTTAAGAATTTTCCTAAGAACTAGGATCAAAATGCTTAATAATTCCATTTCTATTCAATGAACATCCTACATGTTTGTGCAATGTGTTATATATATCTTACAATATTGAAATATCATGTTTGTGCGGAATTTAGGATTCGAATCTCGATTATCCACCAGAATCCCAATTGTAACTTTTTAAGTTCATATATACTTGTGACGATATATTATAGCTGTAATCGAAATTTGTATCTTTGCATAGATATATAAAAGCCAAGATAGGCAATGACCTTCTGTATAATTCTTATATCAACATAAAGTAAAGAACTTTGTTTTAATTTTCATTTAAAGGGATTCGCCATATTCATAATCTTATCCACAATAATTTGTAATACTATTTTATCAATTAAGTGAAAATTGAAATTTTGCTAGTTGAGAGCATCCAATTTAATTTAATTGAATTTATAAATGACGTATATATTATTTTCGAGAAATTTTCTTCCACTAGATAAAGTCTTTATAATTTAACTTTTAGATTACGAATATATCGTTATGCGAAAATAATTCATATTTAATCAAGAAATTTATGTCTCCTCTTTTGGAATAATATGAAATAAGATTCTCCGTTTATTCTTCAACATAATTCCATGAATATATGAACTTTTAATATCTATTTAATGAGTTAATTTAAAGATTTATTGAATAGTTATTTTAATTAGATTAATAAAGCCACATTTGTATCATTGAGTAAAAACAATAGCAATTTCTAATGAGTGTTATTTATTTTAATTCAGTTCTGAAGTTACTGCTTCAGTTAAAACTATTGAAAAATCGTTTAATACTGGAACAACAAGATAATATTTTGACGGTTTGCAAATTCTATGCATAAAAATCTTGATATAATTTATGTATTATTTAAAACTTTATGACGATTTTTAATGAAATAAAAGAACAATTACATATTCGTATTCAATTTCCAGACAGTCAATTTAAGTTTCATAATCAGTATGACTTATACTTATTTATACCATGACCTGTCAAAATAAAGGCTTTAGTATTTTCAAAATTTATAATATTTTATGGATCATGTATGCAATGATAAGCATCAATACATATTTACATTTTTTTATACATCACTCGCAGATATCTACTGGAAATATTTAAATTACATTTTTCTTATGAAAGTACATATATTGATTAATTCAAAGTGTTCGACAACCATTCTAATGGGATCTAATTTAATCCAATTATGACTCAGTTTATAACTGAAAATTCTAATTAGATATCTGGCCGCGGTGGCCTGGTGGTAAGGTCTCAGCTCGTGAGCCATAAGGCTTTTAGGTTCGAGACTCGATTCCAACGAAGAACTGTCCTGTAAGGGGCCTGTTGCACTCTAAATTCGTCAGGGCCAAATGCCCTCCCGCTGGTGCGGTGTGGTGTGGTGAGGAGGGTGGCTGCCCAGGCATCGTCCTCGTCATCTGACCGCGGTTAAAATTATGAGGTCTGTCCCAAAATAGCCCTAGTGTTGCCTTAAAATGGGATGTTAAAATAACTAAACAGAACCTAACTAAATGTCATATAAATGCAAATATAAATTGGTTTTCTTATTGATAATTAATGAATTATGATATTAAATTTTGTGTTTGTTAAATTATATTAAACTATATTCATTAATTAAGCCAAAAGTTACATTCAAAGTCATGATGATCAAAACCCCGCCAATTTGAAAGATGTGGTAAAATTATGTATGTATTTAACATAGGTAATTCTAGTGTTAAAACTATGAAATTCCTTTCTGTTATTTGAGCCACTGTGCTTTTCATACATAATAAATATATGCATTAAAGATTTCCCATGGTTTCTTTTAAATGATTTTTCTTTAGCTTTTCACTTATTTAATACTATTTATTAAGCTATAAGTTTAAAAATAGAAATGGAATGAAGAGTATATTTTAATTTTAAGAAATGTAGATTCAAATTTCAAGATTTAAAAAAAAAACTACTCGAAAGGCGGCTTTTATATATACATACCAGATAGTGAATCCATATTTTTTCATCTCAAATCCAATA
>JAPMOR010078925.1:70351-83786 GCA_026543865.1 Argiope aurantia
AAATGTAGTGACGAACGCCTGATGACGAGCGCCATCTGCTGGCCAACAGGTGTTGATGCTTGTTAGACGGAGTGCAGACGAGATGGGTCTAAACGAAAGTCAGGACGTGTGAGACGAGACGGGTCTCTGAACGAAAGACGCGACGTAACACGTGAATTAATACTGCGACGTTTTCGACGAAATCTATTTAATGTTCATTTCTTTTGTTAATGTAATTGTTCGTCCTAAATGTAATTAAATGTGCGTGATTCTAAATAGTAGTGATTCCTGAGTCCTACATAAATATATATTCATGCTGAATAAGGAGTCAACAGCAAATTTAAATGAGATTAATTTACCAAAATAAATGTCAGAAATACTCAGATTGCAAAAAAGAACAGGCATAAGACTCGCAGTTTTTTGTCACTTAACAGGAATTTTTTGAATTTGCTGTTTATATTTATTGTTCTCAGACTTAAACGTTAGATTATTTCAAATATTATTTCAAATATTCATAGCTATCATGCAGAGAACAATATTCTATTCTATATAAGCGCCATATTTGATGTTTTGCCTGAGCACGTACAAACAAAATGTTGCTTAATTGAAAATTTTTGATTACTCCTCTCTGTTATCCTGAAAGAAGAAGAAAGTTTTTCACTCTTAGGTTATTAAAAACGTTATTTCTTCACTGTCTTATTCTATATAACACATCATTTCCAGAAATTGCATACATTTCAAGTCGTTTAAAATTTTAAATTCTTTTACCAATAAATTCTAATTTTTCATTACCATATTTAATGTTCGAAAAATGCCTTTCAGTTTTTTCTAAACTATAATTTTTGATAAACATATCGACCTTTGCTCTTTAAAGCAATAGATCTATAGGATACATTTAAATTATGAGTAAATTACAAGTATGCACAGCAATTTATAGATAATTCATTAAAATATCATTCAGGTCTGGCGCTAAGAGATCTATAAATATGAACGATTGTGTGGCCAGAAAAATAGTACTTGAGTTATTTATTAAATGAATATCACTCACATCTGTTTTAAGAGTTTAATTATCGATGAAATGACCATCAGAACTATACTAGCAGGAACAGAAAGACTAGGTTAGACCATTTCTTATCCATGTACTCTCGGGACTCTTTCTTCTGGGAATCTATCTTTGCAAAGGGGTTCACTCTACCTTGTCATTACGGAGTAAATAGAATAAAAATAATTTTTACCACGGCACTGAGGCGGGGACTATGGTGAAGACTTAATGGTCTTTAAAATCCCCAATACAGTCCTTCCAATTGGAAAGAGACCCTCTCATCAGAATAAAAGTAACTCATCTCCCTTATTACTATATACATCAGGAAAGAGAGAATCAAATATTGAAGAAAAATATTCTAATTCCCATATATAGGGTATATCGAGTGTGGCCTATGGAATTTCGAAAACGTCAGCATTAATTGGTACTTAATTTCATTAGTATTTTAAACAAATGCATTCCTTGAAACGTTTTGGTAAATATTCAGATAAATCGGTGAAAATAATTCATTATATCTCCTTGTTATGACCTACTCAAATACATATTAAAAATCCTCAAGAGATACTAAAATAATAATTTCTTTTGATTACCGGAATCCCAAAATGACCGCCTAGAGTTTAAAGATTTTTGTGCGCTACATTTGATGTAAAATAAAAATTATGTTGTTTCTTATGGCACTTGCCATGAACGAGCCCGCTATAACGAAGACAGCGATTTTAAGCCGGTGGGGGAACGTCTCTTGTCTTTTTAGTAGTACCAACTAGGACAAGAGTACGACTTTGCTACTCACGCATCACTCATTCGCGTGCACAACCCCTTTTTACAGGAGGGCACATTCCTACATCTCACAGATAGAACAACGGAAGAGCATCCACTCCCAAACCGGGGCTCGAACTCAAGACACCCAGATCACGGGGAAGACGCGCTACCCCTATGCCAGGACGCCGACTAAATATTATTCTATACTTTAAACTATATTTATACTATATTTTTTCAATAAATAAATAAAATTTTTAAAAACTCAAAGGAGTTAGTAACCTGGTGTCCAAAACAAAATCAATACGAACTGCTAACATGAAGACACAAAAATTAAATGAGCCATGTTTTGTGCAACTTCGAATCAACAAAAGACTGAAAAAAAGGAGAAAATTCGGAAAATAAAAGGGGAAAAAACTTCAGAATGCAGTATAACATAAAAAACCAGAAGAAACAGATGCTTTTGCTAGTTACAAATAGACTAACAATATTTTTTCAGCTTTTTTTTTCTTTTTACCATAAACACGTAAAAATCACTAAGTAGTTTCTTCAGTAATCTCCTGACTCCTTTCGGGTTTTTCAGAAGTCTCATGTAAGACTCAGTTTTTCATGCTATCGATTTACTCTCTTTTTCCGTGTGTAAAATGTACTTTCCGACAGAGTTTGCCTTTCATGCTATTTCAGTTAGACACAATCACATAATTGGGAAAAAGCATACCATTCGTTCTTTTTAGTAGATATAACTGTAAAAGAAGAGCCAATTCTCCATGCTGTCTGATTTTTTTCTTTTTTTTTACCATGCGCTTATAAAAACGAATAGAAGAAAATGTTCTTAACTTCACTAAAAATAAATCATCATTAATGCAGTATGTCTAAAAAAATCACAGGTAACAGTTGTATTTTACAAAAAAAAATGTGTATTTCTGTGGTTTATTTGTTATTTTAAAAGAAACACAAAAGATAAAGTTACAATTCCATCTACTAATTGTACTTAGTGACTAATGGTTATTTTGTTTTCGTAAATCATCTCCACACTGCAATGGAAATTCTAATGCTATAATTTTTATAAAAATTGGTGCAAATGTGTGAGCTATAGACGTATGATAAATATTTCATTGCTTTTAATTTCATTTTTCTGTAGGTTTTTTAAAACTATATTTTTATTTTTGGTAAATGTTCTAAAGCTTTAATTTTAATTTCATATTCTCTTTCCACTCAGTATAATGTACCAGCGAATAATTACGAAAGATACTATTGTCACGTAGAACTATAGTATAGAACTCAATGACACACACAAGAGGTAGAGCTAAACCAATTTATTAACTGAACTCAGAACACAGTAAATGACAAATCTTCTGCTTTTATACTAGCAGGGAAAGTTCCAGAATACTTTTCTGGAGACAGTAAGGAAAGTCCAGAACACTTGTCTGGTAAACTAAAGAAATGTCCAGTATTTTCTGAAACATTAATAAATAAAGGAAAACATAAAATCAAGGAATTAAGTACTTACATATACTATTAATCGCATTGTCTCTAGCGGGATTCGAACCCAGATCTCTTGATCATGAGACCAGTGCCATGATCATTCGGCCATGGAGATTCGACTGTCTTTCTTCAATGCTGCACTATTAATGAAATTTTGATTTCGCGAATTGGGGAAATTTTTGTTCTATCTGGTTCAATATGTTAATCATTGAGAAATTAGGGATATTTCACAGGAAACTTCAACCCTTTGAAAAAAGATAGTGTGCATTACCTCAAATGTGAGATTACAATATTCTAAATGATTAGTAATATTTTATTTCATCACAATTTAAATGTAATGTATAAATCTCCAAATAAAGAAATTAAGGGAAAAATCGTTTTTTAACCATTCCCCCTTAAAGACCATTCACCAATTCATTAATACTATAACCTTTTAGACCGCAATATTGAACCCTTCCAATATATTACATGACCAAAATTCAAAATATAAAGGCACTGAAATATTACGAATTTTTCTATATTTGAGGAAATCAGCTTGGTTCAGTTCAGTTCAGTTCAGTGCAGTTATATTAACATCCCATTTTAAAGCAATACTAGAATTATTTTAGTATGGTCCTTGTAATATTGAGCATCGGTTAGATGACGAGGACGACACCTGAGGTGTCACCCCTCTCTCCATGCGTCCACACCACACTAGATGCTTTGCTCCAACGGATTTAATGTGCACCAAACCTGCTTAACGACGGTTCTTCAATGGAATCGGGTCTCGAACCTGAAGCTCTCTGAAGGACCTTACCACCAGCCAGCGAAACCACCAATGCAGCTTGGGTTATGATTGTCTAGTTTTAGTTGTTTACTTTATTTACGAGTCTTCTTCGCTAAGGAAGGTCTGATCTTGGAATGTGAGGAAATATTTATGGGAGCTCCGTTCTATCATTTTGAACTAATCTATTTGAATAGTTTAGTTTTGTTTTGTTTTGTTATTTCGTGGATTTTACTTATTGTATCACTGCCTAGGCAGTGATAAAATAAGGAAAATGGTACAAGCAAACAGATATTGTATCACTGCCTAGGCAATGATACAATATCTGTTTGCTTGTACCATTTTATTCTGTTATCGACAACTGTTTGATTTATATGTCAGTTTTTGAAACTGCAGACCTGCAATTGGTAGATTTCATAAAATTTTAATCAATGCAGAATTACATCATATTGAAATCTTTATAAATAATAGGCTATTGTACAAAAGTTAAAACACGCACACACACACAGATGGTTTAAACATAATCTATAAAATAGAATTCTTTATATATGCATGACTGACATCTGAAATATTTAAAAAAAAATTTTTTTAGAGAGCTCCAAATTGAGAACTCATGATCAGGTGTCACGACAACGTCAGAAATTATCCAGTAAGAATAAGAAGAAAGTCAAGCTAATAACTTTTAAAAATAACTCCCCTTGAAGTAACACCATTTCAGAGCAGGTGCAAATTTATTACGGCAATTTCATTCAATCTGAACCTAGCTATAAATAAAACAAAGGTAGTGATTAATATATTGGTTCATCAGCTTTACAGACGTCTTTTCTCAAACTCATGAAATAAAAATAATTTCCTATGAAAAACTCTGCAGTATATATATATATAAGAAGCTTTGAATGGTAAACACCACCTCACTTAACCATATTTGATATATATTTCCGTCTAATGCTCTTTTTCCTGAACAATAATGATGTTTATTACCTTATATAAAATGCAGCATTTGCTAAATATTCTTCAAGATATTCAGATATTATTACGAATGCGACTTTTCAAATTTCTATGCTGGTAAAAGAATGCGAACACCATTAAACAATTGGTGCCACAAAGGAAACAAATCTCTTGTCACGAAGCGCTATTGAGATTATTTTTAATACGTTGACTGCTGTGAATCGCATTTGATTCAAACCTACTATCTCATTAGATATTTTCTTTTCTACAACAATTATGAACAAAGAATTAAAGGCTGGGATAGCCTGGTTGGTAGGGCGCTGGAATCGCATCCCTCGGATTGTGAGCTCGAACCCCGCCAGCCGAAGACTCTCCGTGTATGTTATGTTGTGGCTGCTGCACATGTAAATATGTCGTGGTCACAAAGTTCTCCAAGGCTAGACAATACCACTGGGGGTACTGGATCGGAGGTGATCGTTCTCTGATCCATGTCTAAATTACGATTTGTGGTTGAGATAATGAAATATGTGAATGAAAAAAAAATAGGTTGTGGCGCATGAGTAGCTAAGACGTACTCTTGGCCCTAGATGGCGCTACTGAAAAACAAGAGATGCTCTCTCGGCTTAAAATCGCTGACTTTGTCAACGGCCTTATCTATGGCAAGTGCCATAAGAAAATATAACAACACAAAGAATTAAGTATCTTATTTTATAGTGATCCAAATCACCGGCATGAATCATTGCCGTGAAACGTCTTAAATCAGTTACTTCGAAATATTGTTAAGATATGGAATCATATTAATTAATCAAAATTGTCCAATCTGCCGTTGTAATTGACTAAAAGAATATTATATTTCGTTAAACCAGTAAGCAGCACAAGAAAATTTTTTGCTAGACAGTGTTACAAAATCTCAGATTAAAATCTAGAAACAATCCACCATCAATGGTGCAGAACTTCCATTAAGGGCCGTATTTGATTCTGTCTTTAAGAACAATTAATTTTACTTGCCATTAGCTCGAATAAGCTGTACTTTTTCACTGATGTATAAACGAGTCACAACATGAAGCAGATTAAGTTTGTTATAAAGGGAAACAAATGAGATATTCTCCTTTTTCTAATAATGATAATAAAACTGTATTTCTTCACCAATTTCTCCAAATTCCTGAGCCAAATATATTATCTCGAATGAAAAAATAACCTAAACTTCTTGGTTTGGGTTATAATCCGGCACAATTAAAACTGTCTGGACCAAATATACTTACATTAGTGTGGAACTGAATTTCAGGGTAGTGGGGGTCCAGCTCATGTGTCGTCCCCATCGCCTGATCGGCTCCATCCTTTAATTTACACTTTCCAAAACAATCCTAGTGTTGCGTTACAAAAGGAGACGTTAATATAATTAAATTAAACTTATATAAAGCACGGTCTCGGAAAAATATTCTTTATAAAATCCAGATGCATATGCAAAGGAAAATTTTCCAATCTTCTGTGTAGGTAATCTTAATTGTTTGCGCAATATGGTATCTTAATTGTTTACCCGAAAGGAAATAAACCTCATACCACATATTTCGAGATCATATTTAGATAACTATTACGTTATACAATTGAAAAGCCGCAAAATAGCAAAATTAATATAGCATATAATCATTTTTAGAACCTCAACAAAAAACACTCGTCTTCGCTGTGTCAAGAGATTGAGATTATTTGAATCGATGCCCGATCCTCCTCTTTCTGACCCCTCATTTTCTAAAAAAAATTTAAACTATTACTTCCACAATGCATTCTTTAATCAGAAACACATTGACACAACCCTCCAATCCATCGTATTTTCTTTATAATGAGATTATGCGATCCATCACTCTAATTTTTTCATTCACTAAATATAATTAAGTCTTTTGCACATAAATGGTTATTAGAAAACTATTATTTACTTCCAATTTCTTAAGTACTTAGACATATAATTAAAAGTTTTTTCTATATATAGGTAATAGTGGTCTGGTCACTGAAGACTGCTATTCATCATTTAATTTTCTCGAAAATTTCACTTAAAATCAAAGTTACATACGTTCTTAAATAACGATAACAAAGGATCTTGATGATTAAATTTTATATATTGAATATGCAAGTAGGAAAAATAGCACGATTCTTAATTTTAAAGAAAGTAATAATATTTCTTTTTTAAAAAATTTAATTCCGAGGAAAAAAAACGTGGAAAATATTGTATATAATTTATAATTATGAAAGTAATAATATGTAATTTTTAAGTAAAATATAGCTCATTAAAAACCATGAGACTGCTGATCACTTAAATCTGCAAGTTATGTTTAAAAGCTAATAACATTTCTTACTATTATTGGGAAAATTTCGTATAAACACGTCATAAAATATCAACGTTTCCATAAAATAGTTAAAAAAAAAAAAAAATGGTATTTCTGAATTTGAAGACAACAATATCACTCATAAATGCACAATTTATATAAACTAATAAGGATTTCATTTCGAAAATTTGCTTTGATATCATTAATAAGTTGTATTCAAATACAAAACGTAGTGCAATTATTGATGAAATATCTGAATTATTTAATCATTCATATAATAAATATATGAATAAATATATGATATCCTGTTTAAATTAGAAATGCCTGAAATATAACTTATAAGACGCTTCAGTATTTTCGTAATCACTCTCCTGCAATAAATGCATTCCACAATCAGGTGCTCGCATTTACAAGGTACGGAATCAAGGCCTAAAATATCCTTTTGACAGTGAATACCAACCCTCTCGCAGATGTCCGATGGTTAGGAGACATCAAAGCACGCCAAGTGGCGAGGCCACCGCACTTGGCGTTATTAAACCCCGACCCATTAAACAGAGTTAATGTTGCAGTAATATTTATGCGGAGTAATTTTCCTTGCTTAAGTCTTTAGCTGCTTTTAAATTGGGGTGATACATTTGCGAAGTAGTTACAATCAGCCTTTTGGAAGGACGGGATTGTAAGAAAAGATTAAGAGATTGCGAATTCATTTTCCTAAATAATCCAAACTATGGATTTACAGAAGTTAATCATTTTACCTGCTGCAGAAATGACATTCTAGTTTTGAATAAGTATGAGCGAATTATATGTGAGTTTTACTTAAATTAAACAGTGATGACACCTAAGTTTTTAACAACTGAAGTCAATTAACAATTCTTTTCAAATAATATAAATTCTTCTTGATTAAATTTGGACTTACTAATTTATACTTTAATTTAAAAGATGCTCAAAATGTATTTTGTTCGATACAAAACGATAAATGTATGCTTCGTTTTCCTTCATTTTCAACGATATTATGCATCCGATCACTAAAAGTTCTTCATCTACTATTTTACTTCAGAGGACATGTCCTTTCTATTTTCCACATTTTCTTTACATTTAGCAAATGGCATCAACGGAGGAAAAAAAAGGAAAATCCTAACATTTTCATTTATTACTAGATAGCAAAGTAGTTCAAACATCACTAAATTAAACTAACAATAGAGTTCTATAATATTATCAAAGAAAAACATTCCATATATCATATCATAGTTTGTAGAAACGCATGTTCATTTCATATGGAGACTGCCATAAATTATGCAAATATATAAAATAGATTAGAAGACATTGAGTCAAAAAAAATCTCTTTTCAAGAACATGCATTTTTTAGCAAACGATAGATAAGCTGAAACGTTCTGTTCGTAAAAGTAATTCTTTTCCACCAGATTCGAACAAATGAAATGAACAGAATCAAAATTCAAATTTGAATTTCGATCATTTTATTAAATATGCAAAAGATTTTGTTTCCCTTCGTCTGAAGGTGCAAAATAAATAAACAAATAAAAAAAATGTTTGACTAAATTCGATAAAATAATTTTAAAAAAATGAAATGAATATTTATTTAGAAAGTTCGGGAAAGATAAAATAAATATTTTTATTAATGAGAATAAAGTTTTGAGTTTCAGCCCAATTAAAAGTTTGTAATCACAACATTTCTTCCATAACAGTATCACTTTTTTTTAAAAAAATATTTCCTTCGAAAGTACTCGATGTTCCTTAAATGTACTAGAGAGGGTTCTTGTAATTAGGCGTTCCTAAATGAATATATCCGTAATGATCATTCTAGTTACTTTATAACTTCAATAAAACGGATGGAGTTTTGAATTTGAAAAAAAAATATATATATTAACGAGAACATTCTTTAGTTGTCGAGGATTATTTGATTTTTTAAAAAAAATACAGATAAAAATGTGTCAAACTTTTCAGTTAAAATGCATCAAAACAAATGACAAAGTTTCACTCTCTAATTCAGAACTTTAAGCTACAGCTTTTTTTGTTATTTTATGATAGCAAATAAAATGGAAATTTCTTTTTAAAACTTCCCGAGATGATTTTTTTTAGAAAACTTGTATATTTGGTACGATTTAATGATATTAAAATCTCCTTTCCAGATATAATTATAAATTAAGCGAAGCAAAGCAAGAAAAAAATATATATAAAGGCTTAATTCAATGATCCGATTTGTATGTAGTTTAACGAAAATAAAAAAAAATGAGTGCTAATTTAATTCATGATTTTTATTTTTTATGTATTCTTATATGAAGTATTCTCCGGGAGAGCACCTCAGATTGGGGGATGAGCTGTTTCTGGCATAATGGTCGATTTTCGTCAATTTAGCAGACAAAACTTTCTGTTGAGTTATCTACCCCGTTATCAGTTATATGCATAGCCAATAATGGCCATTTGGACTCAACCATAATTCTTGTCTGTATTGTTGAGGCGTCCGCATGTTTAGATTTCTTTCATATATCCCCGGTGGGGTTAGAATATGCGTCATAATTTTTATGTTGGGTATTTAGTGAAGAAATTTTCTGGTAGAAATATATTCAGCTAACAACTTTGATAAATAAATAGAGCATTTTGTTATTAAGAACACACAAAGAGAATGCAAGATGGACAAGAAAATATTTCTCTAAATAACTTGGGTTTAAATATCTATAACCTGAATTATTTCTCAACTTTTCTTTAGTCTTCTCGCGTAAAATGTATAGAGATATGCTTGTAACCGTCCAAAAATTCGAACACGTAAATTTGATGAATCTATACGTTTTTCGGAGTTTGATAAACACATTGCAGGCATTATGTCTGTATGTTTGTCTGTGAACATGCTAACTTTGAAGTGTTTTGAGTTAGACGGATGCAATTCGCTATATTCGCTTAAGAACAAATTTGTAATTTTTTTTAATTCCAATTTCGAACAAAAATCTTTCGGAGGAACTGTATGAATATTTCAGAACAAATGAATTCGATAAAGGCAGAACTGAAAAGTCAGATTTATAATATTTAGTTTACATGTTTAGCCTCTAAACTATAGGTTCCTATCAAAATTTGAATGAAATCTTTCAAAGGTTTTTTTGTCTGTCAGTGTATTTGCATGCATGCAAAGGCAGTAATTCATAAACAAAATAAAATTTATCAATAAAATGTATAAATATTATAAATGTAGTTTTGTGCCGGATTTCAGCTTCACTCTCTTGGAGGAAAATCATCTAAAATACAATTTTTTTCAAAACAGATACAGAAAAAATGCTGAATTTATGTCTCAAATAAATATTCCGTGTCAGTTGTTTATCTACGCCATACGGCCATTTAGTATGCTTTTAATAATAATTTGTAAATTTTATAGTTAAGAATTAAATAATTGTGATTTGTTTTCAAAAAATTCGTCCATAACTAAACACTGCTGATTTTTTCATTGAATTGTAGTTGAGTATATAAAAACACATAGTCGTTCACATAATATCATATATTTTTATTAAATTTAAATTTCTTATTTGTAACATTGACATAAAGAATAGAAGTTCCAAATAGGTATTTACACAAAATATTTATTCCGCATGAAACAGAAGATAAATGAATGGCAACATGCAAATCGCAATTTAAAAGTTCCAAAGAAAGGATCAGGAGCTTTTAAAATCTTCCTAATATTATAAAGGAAGAATAGAAATGGATGATATTCATTTATTTCCATTTAAAGCAGGCGCCTATTTTCAAAACATTGAAATATTTCCATTCCAGTATCAAAGATCAAATGGCATATTATTTATCTCAGGGTTAAAGGAACTTTCATTTGCATTAAGAAAGATATCGAAGTATTACGTGAAGTTCGAATTATCGTTGGAATAAAGATCTCAAAATAAATTTGAGCGAGTATGAGCAAATATTCATGTGTTAAACGTCCCAAATATAAATGTTCAGATAAATATTTTTGGAAATTCATCATAGAGGCATTTGATTTCTCTGTTTGATACCATGTTTCTTTGAATAAAAAGATTTGAATCTTTATTGTAAAAATAGATATTGAGATAAGTATTAAAGCTAAACTAGTATTGATATAAGTATTAAAGCTAAACTCATGTATCAAAGAGTACTTTCGAGTAATGAAAATTTAAAATCTTCCACATTTATTTCCATGATTTTTTTACGTTTATAACATAAATCAGGATGCAATTTCTGTTATTACATGTAATATATGAATGAATTCTTGTTCGTTTTTAACAGAAAATCCAAATTATATTTTACTCTTTTATCAATGAATTATCAAAGGAATGTTTATATATTTTTAAGAGAATTTGGTATTGAGACTGAAATGAATTTACACGTTGCAAACCTGCTTGAATAACTAAAAGAAGAAATATATGGAATTACGCTTGTCTTTCTATCAGTCCGTTTATTGACATAATAATTAAGCAACACTTTTTAAAATTTAGCATAAAATTTCATCACATTTTAGATTCGATACTAATTTTTAAGTCTGATAGTTAAGAGTTTTTGTCTTTTCTTTTGCATATGAAGGTATTAACCAAAAAGTAATAATTCTTGATAGATGACACTTATGTTGTCTAATTTTTTCAAATTTTAATAAATACAAAACGTGGAAAGCTAGATAAGAAAACATAAAAAGCTACATTTCATAGTACAGGACAAACTAGAAAATATCAAGAAGCGGAATATGCATAATAGATTTTTTTTTCTCATTACACTGAAGCGTAAAACTAGCAGCATGTAAAAATAGCTAAATATCTCCGATCGTAATCTCGTTACTTCTTTCGATTCTTCCAAAAATTCATATAGATTTAGGGTTTTTTTTTATCGCTTTTCACTGTGCAAAAAATAGTATGCAAAAGAAGCTACTTTTTTATGAATTTTGTTTGACATAATGATCTAATTTTGAAATGGCATTGCAAAAATGATCTCTTGTATACATTTGTCTGGTGTTTTACAACCCTCTTAGAAAATATGTAATCTAAGAATGATTTTAAACAAGAGAGTACGGTTTTGAAATCTGAATTTAAAATATGAAAATTAAATACCATGTTATATTGATAAATGAAACCTATTTATAGTAAATCAGTTATAGGATACTTATAAAGCCATCATAGAATAGTTTTTAACGGTAATCTTTATATTCATTCAACATATTTGATGAATATCATCATTTAATACTACTTATGCTTATTAATAATGATGTTTATTGAAGGTGTCCAAAGACATATCATTTGATAAAAAAAATCCTTTATGAAATTCAGATCAATTTACAAATACAACTTTTCAAATATCTATCTTGGTAAAGGAATTTCAATGTTATTAGAGACTTAACTGATGACAAAATGTAATTCAATCTCTTATAAGTGACTCATTTCAAGTACTTTTAAATGAAATATTGCGAAGTGAGATTGAAATGCAATCAAATAGCTAACTTTTAGAAACTACAGTCATGTTAATGAAGCCACCAGTAAAAAAGAGAATTCTGCCATTTCGTTTTGCAAAAAGATTGCAAGAGCTCAGAAAAGATAAAAAAACAACAACAACAGATGTTCAAAAGTTTTAAGCGAGATGACAGGAAAATAGTGTAATCAAAAATGAGAGTAATCTACAATCGATGATGACTAATTTTCATAAATTGTCATGTGTGATTATCTCTTTATAAACTATTAATTTTGATATTGTTAACTCAGATAATTTATACTTTCTCACTCACAGAAAATTTCACCATGAAACGCATAATTTATAAGTTATATAAAGGGTAAGAAAAATTAGGCTTGTTCCTTTTCCAAGCACAAATAACAGCAATTCTCTAATACATTTTCATCAATTTCTGTATATTTCTGTTTAGATTAACCAAATATTTTAATAAATAATCTTTCATAAAGTTCTTCTGCTATGACAATTTAAATTTGAGAAACTCTGAAATCTATTTACTGAATATTTTAAATACACTTATTAAGATTTTAAGGTAGATATCAATTAGATATAACATGGCTAATTAAATTTGCCCAGACATTAAACAACAGAATCATTTTTTTTAATGTTCACATTATAATAGTTAGTAAAAAATGGATTTACTTATTCAAAATTTTAAATAAACTTATTATTTAGAATATAAGG
>JAPMOR010078927.1:0-55420 GCA_026543865.1 Argiope aurantia
TTTCCGGTATGGTGATTGGATCCCGCCACCCTAGAGGGTATACAAAAAGTGGGGGATCTGGCTCCTCCTATCTATGACGGGACGTACTTCCTTCGGGAATGGTTGTACCGTGGCTGGTGATGGCCCTTAGGTCTCAACCACAGTTCCCGCCAGTGTTGCTGTTGAGGCGATCCTGTCATTCAGTTTTCTTTATCCGTGCACCTTCGAGCTGGTCGGAAAGTCAGTGATATCACTTACTATTGAAATATCGTCATTTGATAACTTTGAGAATCATTAGCTATTCGTGAATTCGCATGTCTTCATATTAGAACCTAAGTTTTACAACAAAAGCCAATGATTCTGAAAAAAATTTTCTTTTTAATAAGTTTTAGGTTGATTAATTGTTTTTTAATCATGGACCATAAATCAAATATTCAATTTCGTCATTTTTAAATAGAATTTTAAAAAATCAAAAAGATTTAGTTACTTTAAGATGTCATAAATTAACCTTTTAAAAAATTCTGAAGAATACAATTTTTTCTTATAAAATACAATTTCTTTCCTCATATTTAGAGAGCTTCGAAGCATCAAGCATCTGTTAATTGCTTCAAAATAAACATTTAATAATTAAAGTTAAGATAAAAAGCGTTAAAAACCATCTACATTCTTTACGTTAATTAATCCGCATAAAATGCAAGTTCAGTTTTTTTAGAAATTATTTTATGCAGACGTTTTTAAAACAAGAACTTACTTCGCTTACTTCTTACTACTTAGTAAATAAAACAGAAATAAAAAATATAAAATTTATATGATTAAGTCGGTTCTCAATATAAACCAGGAAAAAAAATATCAAAAGCATTTTGAAACGAAAAAAAAAATGTTTTTGAAACTTGATGCATTGCATTCTTCCCAATAAAAAATTTTTTGTGAAAGGATTTATATAGAAAGAATACAAAATTCATTTCTAATTAATAATATTAAGCCACATTTAAAATATTTGACTAAACTGTTTTTATAAAAACGACGGAAATAAAAACGCAATTATAAATTAAAAACTTTGTAACAGTTTATGGTTCAAGAAATATGAACTACATAGGACAAATTAGTAGTATTCGTTTCTTTAAATTAAATTTATTTCAGAAAATTTTCTTTTTCCTAACTCTCGGTTTCAAGAAAATGAACAAATATAAACGTTTGGTAAAAAGCAGGATTCATATTTTTTTAAGCAAATATTTCAAGATATTTTGCAACTTCCATGCAATATCACATTGTTGTGTAAAAGTAGGATTTAATTTATATAATTAAATAAAGAACTGAGATAATTTAAGAGAGTAAAAAAATATTCTAGAGGCTTAAATCCAAAATTTTCTGTGTTAAAATGAAAATTTTAAGTAGTATATCATAAAACAAAAAGATAAAACTTTAAAATTTTTATTTCGTGATAATTATTTCACATCTTTAAAAGCAACAGTAGTGCCAAATTTAATAAAAATATGTGACAGTTTATCAAAAATTGTTTATCTTACTTCTTACTTACTTTATAATCAGTTCAAAATGTCGATACAAAGGGAAAAAACCATAAAAAGACAGAAGTAAAACATTAAAACGTTTGATGAATATAATGAAAGTGATTATACTTCATGTAAAATTGTAGACATTGAACAAAGCCCAGAAGGCGTGTGCTTAGATTTTTGTTTTTAGTATCTCACACATGAGAGTTGTGTCTTTTATAATATATAGAAAAGAAAACAGGTAATTGTGAATATTCTATGGTAATAGATACCAATAGTTATGTAATACCCATCTTTGCCGTAAATCACATTTTTACTGAATCTGGTTTTCGATCATCGGCAATATTTTTAACGCATAACCGCTGGCATATAATGGATGCACAAGTGTTAGCAAATCGAAATATATTGTACGCACCTATGTTGCTTTCCATTGAAACGAAAACTGGACATAAAACTACAATTATGACCAAGAGACTATATATCAAACTTCATTTATTTAAGTCATTATATTTTTTTGTCAGCGGGCGAAACTGCAAACCAACAGTCATTCTTTTAACAATTCTGTTTTAAAATTCAGAAGCAAAAGACATTTTAGACGCCAAGATTGTGGGTAAAAGTGAAGTTTAGTGTGCCCCTTGCTGGGCCAAGAAATCCAAGTCACCAATAAAGATGGCGGACAAAATAAACAAACACTTCTGTGAAACAGTTATGGTTACCACTTTATGCATTAAAATTATGATCTTTACTAATAAGTATTCTTTCTTTCGCCACAGAATATCCCCGAACTTGGAATCTCTAGGATTCCCTGTCGGTTGAAAGGATATACGCGGGAGTATTTATTAAGATAAAAGAAATACACATAAAAAGACAAAAAACACATAAAAAGACAAAAAACACATAAAAAGACATAGAAAAACACCAATACACATAAAAAGTAACTATAAAATATTATAATGATGAAAGAGGTGTTCGGCGGGGAGCATGAGTAAATGAAATCTATTGAAGTAAATATATTCTGGAAAAGAGCTTGGTTGAGAAATGAAACGAAAATTTATACTGGGCATGGGTCTGGAGAAATCAATTCCTCGTTCTCTTGTAGGAACCGCACAAGATTTCTAATTTTAACCTTGGACATCTTGTTTCTCATGACGTTGGTCCACCAGATATTTTCTAGGTCGTGGGTGGGTTTCTTGAGATGATAAGATGTGGTGAGAGGGCAGCTAGTGGCATAATGAAGGGGATCGCCTACTTCGCCGCAGCCGCATTGATCAGTTCCTTTAATATGGAATCTCTTGAAATATGAAGGGAAAGGGCCATGGCCAGTTGCAAAGATAATATCAAGCCTATTCCAAGATGATGGGTAAAAGGACACTTTTGAGATTATTTGATGGATGTTTCTGCCAGTTGAGCCATTGTCCCATTCTTCTTGCCATCGCTGTAGGCTCAATTCATTTACAATACTTTTCAGATGGCTTCTAGGAGCTGGGTATTGAACGGGCGTACCTGCAGAAATGGCCTGTTTGGCTAGGGAATCTGCAGCCTCGTTTCCGTTGTGGCCTACATGTGCTTTCACCCATCCTAACTTGATAGAAGGTTGGTGGAGCAGAATGGCTTGTATTTCCTGAACAATTGGGCGTGAGGTGGAGAATGAACTGATCGCTTTTAAGCTGGATTCGCTATCACTCCATATTTTAGCGACTAATAAGTATTGTAATTTTTATTTTAATCTGAGAATTTATTTAATCTATATCGGGGATTTTATTAAAAATTTTTTAACCTGTGGGATTACTATCGCTACTTATCTTAACAATTTTAAAGAAGTTTTTCAAACCGGCTGCGCCGTTCTGTTGTGTAAAGAGCAAAATTTAGAGCACGCGATGCTTTCGGTATCTGAAGAAAGCACCGGGAAGAATTTAACTTAAAAAAACATCCTACGGTTTCGTTAGCGATGGGAGCAGAAATCTAGAAGCTTCTCTAGCACATTGAACATAAGGACTGTGTGGATAACAGGAACAGTACATACAAGCAAACATCCTTTCCTTACTTCATCAACTCGTAAAAAATATTATATTCCACTTACCCTTCATCCATTCTGCAGATTCAAAATACTTACTGTTATCCCTTTCACCAGACATGCATTCTTGCACAATTACCGATAGAACAAATTATCACGGTAACCAACCTTTAGAGCAACAAAAGAATTACGAGAACTGCAAAGAATTCTATTGCAGATGATATTTAAACAGAGAATGCAGACGATTTTGAAAAGTAAGAATTCAGACGATATTTTAGAGCGCATTCTGACAGTCAAAACTTTCAAAAGAATAAATATTTTCTGTTAGTATTCACATTAAAAATAGCATTGCAATGTCTTATTAGTAGTAAAAAAACTTTTAATTATAATAAAGAACAAAATTAAAATCTTTAATCGATATTTTTTTTATTATTTTTAATTTAACATTTTTTCATAAAATAGTTGTAGTTCATATGCAACTCAATCATTGTGTGGTGAATAGCATATAAGCCAGTTAACAACTCTTCTGCCCGAACGATCGTTTTAGCAGAATTGTTTAGTTACTGGACTGCTAACATTCGCGCACCGCCTCATTGGTGACCTCGGACAATGAACTTTCAACATTCATACAGCTGTTGTGGCGCCATCTACCCGCAACCAAAGTCGTCAGACTTACTTGACGCAGCAAACCCAAAGTCGTCAGACTTACTTGACGCAGCAAACCCAAAGTCGCCAGACACACTTGGCGCAGCAACCCAAAGTCGCCAGACACACTTGGCGCATTATCACCCACATACGCTTGGCGCTATTCAACTGGGTATCGGCCCATTAAGACAACTGCTAATATTACATCACCACTCAACATCCATATCGTTCGCCTCACCTCCGTCTCACTGGAGGGAGAGTACTGTGGTGAATAGCATATAAGTCAGTTAACAACTCTTCTACCGGAACGATCGTTTTGGCAGAATTGTTAAGTTACTGGACTGCTAACCGAAAGGTCCCAGGTTCTATCCTAGCGCATACGCGTACCGCCTCAATTGTAAAAGGTAGTAAACAAAACAGCATTAAGGTTGCTAGAAGAGTGTTCCTTGAATTGCCGTGTTGACGACAAACTCGGGAGCACACTATTCTTCACTTCATCCAGATTGTGAACCAATTCTCATTCATCTAAGTACTTACGTTTTTAACTATCGATTTTACAGACCGTTCAATTCCTTGACGGATTCAATTCAAAGTTTTCTAAAAATCTATAGTTTAAATGCTGGCGGGAATAGTTCCCCTTTCTAACCCCAGATGGCAGTGCATTCCCTTTGTCTTGAAAGTTATGCAGAAAAGGTTTCCTGTTTGCTTAGCAGTCAAGCAAAGTAGAAATACAGGGGGAATGTGAGCGATCAGTAGATCGGGATGAAAAGCAGAGCAAATTTATTTTAACCATTACGCGAAAACCCAGCAAGTTTCTTGTAAAATTAGTAGTTGAAAAAAAAATAATTTTTATTGTCTTTAAGAAATGTTCGTAACCGTGGTAGGGAAATTGCTTGTAGAAAATTATATAAAAATAAGGAGTGGCTCGATGTGAAAGATGGATGATTAATAAAAAAAAAGCTGTTTCCTGATTTTTCTTGAGTAGAATCTTCTATTTTTTGCAAACAGGAGTACAGAGTATGTGCTCACGAACAGTGCAGAAATACTTCGTTAGGGAAATGTCCCCTTTATTCGACATATGCAAAACCTAAATATCAATTTCATCTATCTGGCTCTTTCCGTTTTGGAGTAGTTAAGCTCACTTGCACTCGGACAGCCAGACAGACAGGTTTCTTTTGAATGGATTTAGTTCAAAACTGGACACAAATCTTCACATTCGGTTTGAGACTTTATACAACATTTCATGCTTATGTCTCAAAGTGATTTTTTAGTTATCGTGTTTACACACAAGCAGACTTAATTTTTAAAAATATTTGCTTCATTCGAGGGGCTGGAGATTTATTAAAATCTCTGGTTCGAATTGTTTGATAATTGCAATAATTTCTTTTTATATAAACTTTGGGATCTAATGTAGATGTAAGTGCCTCTTCGATTGGCGACAAATTTCAGCATTGAAACACTACTTCTGGTATCCATAATGTTTTGTTTTCATTGACGTTATTGTTATATTATTGATCGAAAATCTCCTTGGCGCCGATTTTGGAATCAAAAAAATCGCCAAACGATCAACGGACACCCGATTGCAAACTTTTACCAAACTTTGTATATGATAAAATAAAAAAAGAATATATTTTTATTTTGTCATAAATATATAAGCATTCCCTAACTAAGAAGAGATAAATACTTTTCTTATTATTTTAAATTCATATTAAAATATACTGTAGAATTACGAACGGAAAAAGCGTTATGTCTGTAAGAATGGGGTATTTAAAAAGTTCCTAACACCACTTTCAAAAACATTTTTTTAAAAAAAACATTTAATTAATTAAAAATACTTAAATACTAAAAAAAATAATTAACAAATCGTTTTTGGAATCTTCTTCCAAAATTCTTAACCCCTTCAGTCAATTATACACGAAATTTAATGAGCATGTACAATTATGGTGTAAAATCAGAAAAAAATATTTCATTTTTCTAACTTCTGCAAACGTCTATTAAAGTAAAATGACTTGGAATCACAACGTACTACGATGTGGTTTCAGTTGTTAGAAAGAATGCATAATAATGCTGGTCAAATGGAACTACAGTTAATGAAGAACACATAAATGTAAAAAAGATTAAAGCACTATTTTCCCACATTAAACTATCAAATGAACAATGCTTTAAAATGCAATAAAGGAAATAAGTGGTAAGTGATCTATTTGTTTAAAAAAAGTGTGTAAATAGATCGCTAACGCAACGTTACTAAGGTTTAATTTAATGCTTGTGCGAAATGCATACGTATATGCGCGCATGCTATGTTAAAAAGAATAAAATAAAGTTTAAAAATCAGTGTCATTAAAAGTCAATTAGAATATAACAAACACTCTGAATATTGCTGAAGTTGATGTTAGCGTTCGTTCTCTTTCTACGTCTACAGTAATTCATAATTTGGACTGAAAGTACTTATCTTTCCCCTAAACAAAAGGCAATGAAATAGGTTTTCACCTTCAAAAAGAATAATTTGTTTACAGAAGTAAGAGCATCTCTCTTTTCATTCTTTTGCACAATAATAAATTCAAAATTTCAGTTGTTTTCAAAGCCCCAAAAAGAACAAAAATGCACATATCATTTCCTTTTACAGCGTTATTTGACTCCCAAGTAGATAAATAAAATATAAAGGCCTTTTTTTTTTTTTTTTACGGAAGTAAATTGGAAACTCGTGTAGCAGTTCATGTTCAGAGAACGGAACGAAAAACAATAGATTCTAAGATCTTTCGAAACCAACATAAACAATACATTTTAAAATAAAATTATCAAAAGGCTTTTGGGGCTAATTTGAAAAGATCAGTTTTTTTAGGCAAGATGTTTTTGAAAAAAAAAAGGTAAGGAGTTTTACAGTTTTAAAGATTGATTCTAAGCATACAAAAAATTTTAGAATAGTATGATTTTGATTGAAGAATTTGTTTCTGAAAATTTCAATTAATAAGATAAGTAATGTAAGGAAAAGAGCCCATGAAAGTTTTAATAAAAATAGGATTTTTTTTTTAATTCGGAGAAGGAAACTGGATATTGTTTACCTCGAAGCAAATACTTATATATTTATGGAAAAGTGGCTTAGTTGCAGGCAAACGTTAAATTTTAAAGTAAAGAAGTAGCAAAAATTATTATTACCTTAATCATAATATGTTTCCGACCATTAATACCCACCCAAGTGAAATTTAAGGCATTTTCCCCCGCAATATTTTACAATAAATAATCAATTATCTTTAATAGTAATAACTTTACGAATTTCGAATGCGTTTAACTTCTCTTTCCGATAAACATATGATTAAATCCTCCCTTTAATTACTGTTAATTTTTACAAATATCCAATGCATTGGATATGAGCAATTATAAAAACGAAATAAAAATATATAACTAGATATGATCGACTTCAAAATTATTTCTAAATTTCATTAATGCTAAATTCATTCTAAGCAATCCTATGACGTCATTGAACTGATCTCAATGAGAAAGTTCGTGTACATAACGAAGAGAACATACGTAAGACAAAATAACACGACCTTAATATCTGACGATTTAGCAGAATCATGAAATTAAGTCTAAGCGACATAATTGAAATTCATTATAACCAATATCTCTGGCGAACTGGCTGGTCGCCAAAAGCGACTAATAAATTCAAGTACAATCAAATTCTTCTTATTCAAACATTCCTATCTTGTATTTAATGTATTAATGTATTTAATGTATTTCTCCAAGTAAAAAAATAATCCAGTCAGCAACAGCAACAAAAGTCCAGCTTCGGGTCAAATGTTATTATAAATAATTTTAACCATCATTTTTGAATTGTTAAATGGATTTGCAAAGAAACGAACGAAATTCTGAATAAGCAAAAGCGACGAAACTTTAATCGGAACCGATCCTCAACCGACGACATCATGAATCTCGATCTTGTGGGTAACTATTCGTTGTACGACAAGATACATCGATTTTATTTTTAAAAAGTCTGAAAAAAAAGAAGAACTGTAATCATTGATTTGTTTCGACAAATCGAATACCACCGCGTCCCATCTGATGATGTGGTTGTAATGGTTAATTGGAAAGGGGAGGCGTAAAAATTCTAGATTTGAAAGAAAGGCCAAAATTCTTTAATTACAGATACAAGGATAAAAGAAAATTCTATTGGAACTATTTTAAAAAGTATGACTTTTATAGCCATTGCAAAGTGTAATAAAGTTTATCCAGTGTACTCAATAAAAAAAAAGATAAATGATATAACAACTGAGGGCATTAAAATTTTGAAATTGCTAAAATAGAGACAAGACTAAGTTGAGAAATTAAAGAAATTGTAGTAATTTTAAAAGCCAGTGTTAAAAATTAAATTATTACACCAGTTATTAAAAGATATTTAAAATATGTGATAAAAATAAAAGTGGAAATTTCAGAAGAATGCCATTTAACATTGACAAAAGCGTGACCGATAGATGCGATGAAACAATGAAATTGGCCTAATATTTCGAAAACAACAAAAATAATAATAATCGTGAGAAAACTGAGAAACAGTGGTGTAAAAATAGTTTCGGCTCGCCCATATGTTCCAAAGATACGGCAGAAAAGCTTTAAAACATTATAGTCTGTGTATTTTCTGTAGGCGGCTCAAGGTCACATTTTCTACCTCGTTATTGATTTTCTGGTACCAGTAATGCGGTAGAAAATGTGACCTTGAACCGCCTACAGAAAATACACAGCCCCATCCCCTCTTTATTTTTAGGGTCTTAGGTTTTTTAATGAAATTAATTCTTCCAGATATCAAATTTTTTCCGAATCCGTTCAAGGAATGTTGAATTATAAAAGGTTCGAGAAAGGGCAGACAGGCATTCAATTATATATTGTTACGAATTTGTAATCTCGCTTCACAGCATAGTTTGTTCTAATGTTGGAAAGATAGTTTTACGGAGAGCTCTGTTGGATGCTGACCGGGTCTCCCGGGATCAATGACCGATTTGCGATAAACTTGGAGACGAATTTAGCTACAAAATGAATGATTCTTGAATCTTCAAGAATTGTGGCAATAGGACCAACAGGAAGCGAATTATTGCTATCCTTAGAAAACTTTCTATACCTTATCTCTGAAGCAATAAAAAGCTAGCAGAGCAAACTAGAGTCAATGATATAGTCAATCAGAGTAGTATAATTTGTCAGTTGATCAGTCCAGCGAAGAACAAGTGTTGAGTGGAGCTCAAACAATTAGAGGATTGAGCCGCGTGCCGAGTCTTGAAATCAAATACTGAAGCTGCATTGAATTGTGCTGAGTAACCAGTTGTATAGTAGTGAGTCGGCAGTTGTGTAAAGTTAAAGCGAGGAAACAGTGAAGAATTGCAGGCATTTGAAGCAATGTGAATAGCTGCGTGAAGACTCCGTCTTCCTACTGTCAGGTCGCTTTGTGTGCAACTATATATTGCTGGTGTACGTTTTGGCTACGTATTTGCCGTCTGTGCGTTCGTGTACGAGTACGTGTGTTCCGAGACCTGTTTATTGTGCCACCATACATCCACAAAGTTGATGGTCATTAAATTTACGGAATTTTGTAGATAGATATTTTTGTAACAATTTTTTACCTCTGGTATCTACCGACATCAAACACGGGTTGCCACAAACAGACCCTTCCGTTCAGAAATAAAATGTATAGATAAAAGGTAGTAAGAGAATGCAACTACTTTTATAATGAAATTAATTAAGTTAATTAAGTAAATCCCCCCAAGTGAACCTTAATACCCTTTCTAATGGTCTTTTTATGTCGATTTATATATAAATATTTTTTGTTAATATAACTGTTACTTATTCAGAAGTGACTGCGACAATGCACAGAAAATTTTAAAAATTACTTCAAAGGGGGGAGAAATCCATCAATGGGGTAAAGAAATGAACAATATCAAATGATTCAGAATATGAAACTTTGCACTGAATGAGAGTTATGATGATCTACACAAATAAAATTTTAAACATTTTCCTAAGTGAAAATCAAAAAGTAAAGTTCTCAAAAACATTATTAAAAACATAATTAATAATGTTTCGAAAGGAACATATCTTTTTCCTCAATATTACTAAATACTTAGTTTGCTTTTCAATTAATTAAAATTCTGATAGGAGTTCTATCATACCTCATTATTTCAAAAGTAATCATCTTAAGTGATAAGTGGGTTCACCGGAATTAATGCTTGCTAAAATTTTCAACTCAATATTTTATATAATATGGTCCCTTAATATCTTCTTCAACAAAATATTTTTAAGCGTCAAATTCTGATAGCCATACAACTCATATTATAGCTTCAAATTGAAGCTTGGTTTGGTTTGGTTTAGTTATATTAACGTCCCGTTTGAAGCAACACTTGGGCTATTTTGGGACGGACCTCGTAATTTTGAACCGCGGTCAGATGACGAGGACGACACGTGAGCTGGCACCCCCCTCTCCACACCACACCACACCAGCGGGAGGACGTTTGGTCAGGACGGATTTAACGTGCAACAGATCCCCTTACACGACAGTTCTTCGGTGGAATCGGGTCTCGAACCTGAAACCCACCGGTTCCGAAGCCGAGACCTTACCACCAGGCCAGCGCGGCCTTCTTCAAATTGAAGCGTAAGTAATTAAACTTAAATTAATACAAAAACTTTTTTTTAAATATGAATACAGAAAACAATCTTTCAGCATTGAAGTCTTATTTGGACTATAGAATATTTTTTTATATAATTTATGCACTATCTGAAAAGAAATATTCATTCATTAGAAATTTCTCTGGTTCATCATAAAATTCAATTTTTAATGTTATTTCCAAAAGTATTTAAGCATAAATAATATTTTATTTTGTTTCAGTCAGTCAATAAATGCACTTCTGAAAAAATTGGAAAATCTAAATTTTATACAATATTTTTGTTCTAAAGAATAATATTCAATGAAATATTCTTGCCAGTCCATCTTCTAAATAATAATAATAATAATGATAAAAACGTGTTTAAAACTAAATTATGAATATCTCTATTTTAGAACAATCAACAATTTCATAATTTTAGATTACTCAAGCTAAGGAAACTTCCGGATGCTGATTGGCGTATCTTCTTTGAGACAGTCAATGGAGTGTCCTAAAATTCCACATTTTTTATAACATTTTCATAACACTACGTTTAAGTCGCAATAAAATGGGACTTCCTATATGCTTCAAGAATATGATGCGAATCTTAGGATCAAAGGTCTGTAAAAAAAAAAAAAAAAACCCGCAATTTATTAAAAACTTTTATAAACTCAAACTGCATAAAACAGTAGTCTCCACTTCATTTAGACATTTTCCCTGATAGATATAAGTGCCCAATATTTAATATTTAAGAAATTCGGTGTTGGAACCCGACTAGAATGGATATCCCGTATTTGTATATATCATCGTACATTACAAAGCACACACGATTTGTGTCTTAAAATTCTACAGAATTATTGAATTATGTAAATGTTTTAAAAGTTCACAGAAAACTTTTCTTGTTCCTATCTTTCTAGACTATATCATATTTTATGCTTATTTCATTTCTTACTGAATTCTTATATTTAATGCTGAAAACTACACTTTTCTAGTTCTAGTTTGCAATAAGAGTTAACTTAATATTTTAGTTTGAATGTTTGTCAATTTGATGGCAACATGTTGAAATAAACTAATTTTTAACATGCATGCATAATGTGCATTAAATTTTATTATTTTGTGCGAAATAAATAGTTGAAAAATACATTTTAAATATTTTTTAATTGATTTAATATAGAAACTTAATTTATATGTTTAAAAAAATTTGAAAAGATAACTTTTTTGGTCTTTAAAATCATGTAAAAATAATTTTAGCACTCAAATATTTTCGGAAGTTATCGCGGAAAAAACGCTGAAATTTAGTTTAATTTTACCTAATTAAAATTTCAAAAAAAATTATAAAGTGCACATTTTTATGTACAAAACAAATCTGGTAGCTTTAGGTCAAATGATCTGACCTGTAGTGAGCCAACACACACAAACACAAATTCATCTTTATAGGTAAAGAAAAAGATAAAACTGTACGCAGCAACTTTACTAATGTATTGCAGAACTATACATGAATGAAAATATATTTAAATAGAATCCTTTTGTTATTAAATTACACATAAGTTCTTTATTATCAAACTGAAAATCTGTGCTTCAAACTTCCAAATGAAACAACTGAACAAAAAAAGAAATAAGGGAACATCATAAAATAATTTTATTTAATATACAAAAATAAGTGCTTCAACAAATTTGCTTATATACACTGACATAATGACTCATTTCACAGAAAGAAAACAAATATCTTCTAACACACAAATGAAACGAAACTCCACCACACTTGCAAAGACAGATAATGCATCAATTACTACAGATAAGGCATATTTTTAATTTTATTATTAACTTACAAATAAATACGCAGATTATTTCAATATCTATAAATTATTGGTTAAATTTAAACTGATTCTATGTTTAATAACAAATTCATTTATGGAAGAAACATATGGAATATGTTTATTTTAGAAATATTAAATAGAATTAATTGGCAAAAGGCAATAATATGAAGTGAATATCCTTTTATTTCAGAATTTGATAAATATTATAATAAAAAGATATTCAAAATCATTTTTCAGTACTTAAAAAACAATTTTATTTAAAAATTTCAATTTTCGTTTAAGTAATAAAAAATGAATATCAAAGTGTTATAAAATCGAAGAATAAGTTGTACTATCTCCTGCCTAATCATTAAAAATTTATTTTTGAAAATAACGCATGGGATTTTATTATCAGAATTGCTATAAATTTTTAAAAAATCTATCAAGTTCAACTTGAATGCTTTATGTAAAATTCCTTATAATAAAAATATTAAAAACATTTAATATTATTAATGAAATATTGAAAAACTACATGGATGGAACATGCTTTTATTAATTATAAAAGGGGAAAAAATTGAAAAAACTGAGTGTTTTTTAAATTGTAATATTTAAATAAATTAATAAAATAATTATTTAAAAACATGCTTATATTCTAAAAACACCATTTTTATTTTATTGGTATTTTAATGAATATATATTTTTTTAATTATACCATTGAAATTCTGAAAATCATATGTGCTTTACACAAATATTTGCAAGTGAAACTAAATATTCCCTGGTAGTGCATTCCAAAAGAAGAAAAAATTATTTAAGTTTTCCACGCTCATTTTATAAGATGATTTATTTGAAATTTTTTTAAAAAATTACAAAATTTAAAAATATACATATAATAAAACTGGCTTTATAAAATATATACAAATCTGACACACAAGATAATTGAGCAAAATTACACACAAATGGATTCCTTACACGTTCTGAAATTTTTAGTGACATCAAAGCTACCGAATATCCGTTCATTTTATTCATCATACATAGTTGCAGAACTAACAGCAATCGACATACTAGATTTACAAAATCCTATCCAGAGCAACTGCTATCCAAAATCTCACTGATAAAAGATAGCATATGAAACTAAACCATGTTTGATTTGTTTCAGTTGATGCCAACTATCATCTGGAATCCTGTGCTGATTGAATGGCTGGCCATTGTACAAAAATGAATATTTCATTTGAATTTCTTGATTGATACAAAAATTACACAGTGGATTAAAAATTCACCTACATCAAGATGATAATCCCTTTTGGTACAGCCGACCATTAGGTATGCTGCCTAATGACCCTGCTAAGAGTTTCATAGGTATCATTTGATTCTTATCATACCTATAGCTGTCCGAAACACTGCTTTGATCACGAATACTTCGAGTTTGCTTAACTGGTGTTTTTACAAAAGAAGTCAAAATTGTTGGTGGCAGGGATGTTGTTGGAATTCTTCTTCCAACATCATTTAATGGTATATGTGTCCTTATTCCACTGTCCACAGAGCAAGTTCGAGGTTTGGGAATCTCTTCAACAACAGAGGTATGTGTTTGAATGCTATAATCCCAAGAAGAAGAACATGGTTTAGGGATTTCAGACCAATGTGGAACTTGGCTGGAATCAACATGCCAACTGATAGGTCGACCACTATTGATAAGCAAGGCATCCAACCCATCACCATTGGGAAGAGAGGTTGTTCGGTTGAATCTTGTACGATCACTATTATTACCAAGATGCCTTTGTCTGGAACAGGTTGGAACAGTTTTGGGAAGCATGAGGAGAGAGCGATCATTGCAGAGTGCAGAGATCAGAGGAAGGTCAAGGTCTCGACTTCTTTGTCTCAGCTGGTGGATATCGAGAACATCTGTTGGAGAAGACTGACCATTATGAATATCCTTTTCCTTTCCAGAGAGATGTGAGGATGTTACATGAGGGTTTTGACTCTTGGGCTGCAAAATTTTAAAAAAAAATTAATAAATAAAAAATATTTTGTTAAAAAGAGAAAGTGTGATAATAAAGGAGAGAATAAATAATCAAACATAAGTTTC
Organism: Argiope aurantia; assembly: GCA_026543865.1. NCBI lineage: Eukaryota > Metazoa > Arthropoda > Arachnida > Araneae > Araneidae > Argiope > Argiope aurantia. Next base: position 14,640 of record JAPMOR010078927.1, read on the forward strand.
AAAGCAGTAAAAGAAAATTCTATATATTACACAATCAGATTAATAATTAATGTTATTAACCACTCCATTTAAAATATAAAAAAGATAATTTAATGTACTGAAATAAGATAATTAGTTAAGAAATATTAAAAAAATATCCAATAAAGAAATTTCTCATTATAAATATATTTATATATTTTTCAAACAATTATATTTATTTTACTGGCTCGTAAATGTTTCAAAGCCCAGGAATAACAGGGATGTAACTGGCAAAAAGAAAAAAGAAGAAATCCAAAAATGAGACACAAAATAATGTACAAAAGGAAGACATGCAAAAAATATTCATTTAATACTCAATTTTGCAAAAAATTATCAAAACTACAACCCAACTGGCTCATTACAAAGTATTTATAAAATTAAGAACAGCATGCTCAAAGGCACTTTAAGAAGTATATTATCAGGACAATTATAAATGCATGTATATAGAATAACAAATATGAGGGGAAAGCTAGTACTTTCTTATAAGCCTCATTAGCACATTTTAATAAACATTTCTTTAATGATCAATGGACCTTTGTGACATATCACTTTTTTTTAAACAATCTTTTGCTGGCATAATTTAACTAATGTTTCATGATTTTCTTTTGAATGTTAGTGACATTGAATAACAAGCAGCTTTAATTTGCATACAAGATTCAGATGTGGAAGAAATTTTTGAGACTTGTGATCACATTATTTCTCATGGATATTTATCAATACTTTTACAGTTTTGCCCAACAGGATGTGAAAGAACATACAACAGAAAGAGCCTTCTATTTTCTCTCTGTGGTTTATAAAAAAATATCACTGTGTGAAAAATTGCAATATTTTTTTTATCTGTAAAAATAGCAGAAACAATGAGAAATCTACCAAACAAAGAAAGAAAAAAAAAGCCAGAAGCCCACAGATACATTGAAGAATTGTATTTCTGCATTAACCATGAATTAACATTTCATCAAGAATAGTCTATATAGATGATGTAATTTTTATTTTTTATTGTCATATTTCTGTAAATAAGAAACTGTTCACACTACACTAATAAAGAATTATTTACATAAAATTAGTTAATTACAAGGAATTACTACAAGCAGATATTTGGTAGAAACATGCAAAATTGCTATAAACTACGGAACTCATAAATTAATAGTCTATTCTTGACATTATAAAGAAAGATTTTATTTCCTAAATTTCTATGTTGGCCTTTCAAATACAAATTTTTGAAATCTCCTATTACCAATGATACTCTCAGAGAAATAAAGAAACTGAATAAATTTAAAATGAAAAATAATTATATTCATTAGCAAACTATAATATCATATATATATATATATATATATATATATATATATGAAGCCAAATATTAATTCTACAGAATTATTATTAAAATATACAACATCATCTAGTATTTAATAAAGGTTTTAATTTTATAAAAAAAATAACCAATTTTTATTTAAAAGTTAAAACTATCTACATATTTCTTATACTTCATTTTATATGCTTTATGAATACAATATAACAGAAATATGATTATTTAATAGATATCATGACTTAGCGACCCTAGTGCCTGTCTTAGAAGACATCATGAGGGCAAAATTTTAATATGTTATGTATTAAGGAGAAAAATGAAAGGGGAAAAAAATATGTAATCTCATGTCCTGGGTGACACTTGCCCTCTTTATGATAGTGAATCGACAAACATTGAGAGGGTAAAAAAGAGTTTACATTGTTTCTTTAATGTATATAAATTTATAAAGCACTCAATCATATTGGATATAAATTTCATTTAGTAATTTCAATTACATAATTTAAATATATTTATAATAAATAGGAAACTAAATGACTAGCCACACAGCCCTAATTTTGACAATTATTTAATTTCAATACCCATGATATCTATATATATATCATCAATGATTGTCTGCCCAACATTTTTAAGAGATAATGAGGAGTAATAAAAATTTGATACAATCCCAAACTTCCACAGCTGGACTGATTTTGCAACTAAGCTAATTAATAAGAATGCTTGCTCTACATTTCTTGTACAAATATAATTCAGAATAGTACTTTGACTTGGTGTGATAAGATGTAGTTCATCAAATTCAGTTGGCATGAATAATTTAAGGCTATTAATACAGTGAACGATAAGCTGGTTGTCAAAGGAGCTTGTGGATATAAATTTAAACTCCCTTAACACAATTTTAATAGTACAATTTGTTAAATTTTTTCTTGTTTAAAGTATATTTTTGAAAAATTAAGAAATCTATTATTTATTTTTAAAAACACACAAACACTTAACCAATTAGTCTTATATAACCCTAATAAAATATATTGGTGGTATTTGACGCTTTTGTTATAAAATCCAAAACTGAAACTATTTTTTAAACTAACAGACAATTTCTTTTCATACTAGATTTTGTTATTTGGGACAAAGGATAGTAAATATTTACTAGTAAAATTTAACATTTTTTTAAAGTAATAAATAAATATAGTTAATTTGCATTTTCAATAATGAAACACTTGTATACTCCCAATTTTAACTTTGAATTTGCATGTTGTTGCACAAACAATTATACATTAGAAAATATATATCAAAATTTTCTTTTTTCAATTTGAAAAAGAAAGGCAAATCTAAACTTAACTCTGGACATCTTGACAGAGAAAGTCTTTCATAAATACACATAAATTTTTGAGAGGAAAGTAAAGGCATAAGTTTTATTCAAAATTTATAACAACACAAATAGAAACAAACCTTATCTTTGTTAGCAGACGATGGAAGATGAGAATGTGGGCTGGAATTGACTTCTGAGGAGACAAACCCATTTACAATTTCATTTCTATATGCTGGTGGTGGAGGAATGCAGGGAAAATCCACTTCCCCTTCAGTCATCTCATTGCAAACATCTGGTAAAGATAGCTGACGACTTCTGGATTCAGACGCTGAAGTCTTTATGTTATTTTGAACATGCCCTTCCAAAACATTGAGACACATTTCACTACGGCTGTTGAGATTCCTCTGCAACCACCTTGTTTTCAAAGAAAGAACAGCATTTTCTAAGTGACTACGATCATTCAAAGGTGCATATAAGTTTGGTTCAGAACCACAAGCAAGGATGCGTCGCTCATCATACAATGACAAAGGCAGTCTCTGCTCACGGCTAAGTGATGAAACACCAATACGAGTTGCAGTCCGCCCATGCGATTGCTGGGAATTGGTAGTATATTGACGGTGAGGCTTTTGTGACATGTTGAAAAGAACAGGATATTGCTGCGGATGTTGAGGAGAACAAACATTAAATGAAGGACTTCTTTTTACATCAATGAGTTTGTTACTAGAAGGTGCCTCAAGTGAAGATGTGGCATAGACTACGCTTCCTTGAGCATTGGTATTTGATGATGAAGAATATTGAATATTTCGTGAAATGTCTGACTTCTGAGTTACAGCATCATAAACACTGGCTGTTTGGACATGTTTATCACCAAACGTGGATATGCACACTTTCTGCACTTTTTTTTCTGGTGAGTCCTTGAGAGGAAGCTCCTCAAAGGAGTCGCATTTCACCCAATGATTGCCATCATTAGAACACCTCGAATTACTTCCTACTTTAAGGGTTGAGCTACTTGTAAGGGACAAAGAGCTGCAAGTACTATCTGTATTAGAGGTGCAACTACTTCGTGACATCAAGGTAGATGTTGGAGTGGTGTATTCACTATTAGATGTTGGACACCACAGCTGGCTGGAACTGCTACTGTCCACTACAGAAAGTAATAATTTTTGTTAAATGAAAATTAAAAATAACAATTTTACACAAAGGAAAAGGCACTGAGAATATTTAAACTTTAGAAGTACACAAGATCAATGCTATATATATTACAATATAATACAAGAAAGAAATGTTTATTGCATTTAAGTAACTAATTAGATACACTTCTCAGCATGAGAATTAAAATTGTCATCCTCTCAGAAAATAAATATAATATCAGCTAATAATAAAAGCATATGGATGTCAGTCACCTATAGAGGCCAATAAACACAGATAACACAATAAATTTTAGAGCAATCTGGCAATATTTTAGCATTTTTCATCAATAATTTCTAGAAAAATTTCAGGAAATTGATATTATCTTTTCAATTACATTAATTTAGTTGTCTTCTACTTTTCCTATAATTCTAATAAATTTTTTAAATATATTTTCATTCATAATTTACAACAATACTATTCATTACTGCAATGAGATTTGGGCCATTATTATTATTTGCACGAGCATTTAAATATGTGCTTTTCTTCATTGTTAAAAGTTAAATGTTTGTATATTTTTTTATGATTAATATTTCTGATAAAAATTTATAAACAGAGACATTTAAGATAATATAAGCAAGTGTCTCTAATTATATACAAGATTATTGTTGTAAATCTTTAATTCTTATCGTTGGCATGTTTTAAATCAATTAGCATTACATAGAATATAAAATGTACTGCGTCTTTTTAATATTATAATTTCTTCAATGGAACATTCAGGAAATCAATGAAAAAAACAAACTACAGAAAAGACTACAGAAAAACACAAGGTAAAAAATTATTACAAAATTAATTTGTGAACAACAAGAACACAAAATTATACATAAGAAATTCAAATAAAATTTTTAAAAATTAGAAAGTTCAGTGAACAAATTGGTTATTGAAAGCAGTTCTATGCATAATTAAGTGCAAACAATATTTTCTAGGGCGAAGGGGGTGAGGGAATAATCAAATTACTTTTTAGAATTAAAGCCTATATCAAACTAATATTTTAATAACTACAAAGATGTAAATTGAAATTCGCACTCATTTAATAAATTCACAAACATCAAATATCTTCCATAATAATATATCTTGACATTTCCAACACTGATTTCCATAAATTTTTAAGAATTTCTTTTTATTTAAAAAACTAATATTTAAAATATTTAATTACACAAAACTGGTTCCAGATGGTATTTTTTTGTAATCATGAAACCAACACTAAAGCATTGAAGTTTGATACCAATATTTAACTAATATTAATATTATATGGACAACATTTCTATTTATACAACAGTGTTTAGCAATAGCATTTTAATTTAGCAAAGATTGGTTTCCTTCCCACTGGATAAAATATACCTTACATACTTATGTAAAAAGCAAAGAAAGATCATGATGAAAAGCAGTAAAAATATTTAAATGTCATTTCTGAAAATATTTATAAAAACAGTGTAGAACAAGGTTTTATTTTTATTTATCAATATCAGCATTTTTATTATCTTAAGCTTCAAAAAAATTTTTACCTGAATTAGGGTATGGTGTCAAGGAACGATCTGGAAGACATGGGATACTTTGGCTTTTATACTTGATATCTGATGAAAATTTACAACCATTAGTCAATGGTAGAACTTCCATGGAATGATGTGAGGAAACACTCTGGCCATCTGCAAAAATCAATGTAGAAAAAGGAATTGTTAATAAATTAAAGTAAATAATTAAAGCAGCTTAATGAATTGGTAATCAAGCATAATTTTAACTAATACATAACAAATACTAATGATAATTCAATAAAACTTTCATTCCATTAAAATACAAATCCTCATATTTATTTCTCAATGACTTTGATTTAAGCAACAAATGGTGAGTGATACGTTTTTCCACTACTAAAAAGAATAAGGAAGTTTATCTTAAAAATAAATAAAACTGCAAAACGTAAATTATTTAATACATTGTAAATCACTTAAGACTGATAGTATTTAATATATAGATTTTTCAATTTATTTCTCCACAAGAATGGTCAATTTATATGGTTTCAAATCAAATATATAGTACAGATTGGAACAAATAAAATTCTAAATCTAATGTCTTGCAAAAATGAGTCACTGATTAATGAGGATGTATTTCAAAAATTGTAAAAAGTCAAAAATTGCAATAGTCAAAAATTGCAAAAAGTGAAAAGTTTTAAGACATAAACCAAAACTTACTTTCTAAGCAGTTAGAATTATTCCACCCAGACATCTTCATATTCACAGGCTTCAAACTCTTTTCAACTGTAGCATTGTCTCCTGTCGCATTGAAATTGATGGTGCAATTTTCAACCTTGGATTTTATTAGTTTATTTTTCTGTAAAGTATTCTGCTTTTTTTCTCTAGCTTGATCAAATATGTCTGTATAGATATAAGCTTCTCTATATGGCTTCCCACCTAATAACAGAAATTCACTACAAATTAATAAAAATCAATGTCAGTCAAATTAGTGGTATTAATTGCAACACAAACTCCTCATTCTTCTTTAGAAAATGTAGTAATTATTGAATTATTTCATATAAATCTCTTCAACATCAATATACAAACTATAAACAATTACATGAAGTACTGCAACAATCCATTTTCATAATAGTCAGACGGTGCGCGATGCGCGAGGATAGAACCTGGGACCTTTCGGTTAGCAGTCCAGTAACTAAACCAGGATACAAAAGCGTACGCTCGTGTAGCGTAGTTGTTAACTGGCTTATATGCTATTCACCACAGTACTCTCCCTCCAGTGAGACGGAGATGAGGCGAACGATATGGATGTTGAGTGGTGATTTTAATATTAGTTGTTGTCTTAATGGGCCGGTACCCAGTTGAATAGCGCCAAGCGTGTGTGGATGCTAATGCGCCAAGTGTGTCTGGTGACTTTGGGTTTGCTGCGTCAAGTGAGTCTGACGACTTTGGGTTTGCTGCGTCAAGTGAGTCTGACTACTTTGGTTGCGGGTAGATGGCACCACAACAGCTGTATGAAGGTTGAAGGTTCATTGTCCGAGGTCACCAATCAGGCGGTGCGCGATGCGCGAGGATAGAACCTGGGACCTTGTGGTTCACAGTCCAGTAACAAAGAGTCCAGAATACAAATAACTACGCTCTTGTAGCGTAGTTATTAACTGGCTTATATGCTATTCACCACACATCATTTAACAAACATAAATTATCATTACGGCATAAACCTTCTTATTTACATTTAAAAGTGAATTTATACTTCCATATATACAAGGTATTTGGCACATATATACAAGGTTTGGCACATTTAAACAAGGTTTCCCCTCTTATTAAAGAGTGGAAAAATTGAGGATTTTGCAACACTGAGGGAAAAAAATTGCTTTAAGAAAATATTAATGATAGTGCAGGAGATTTCACAATTGAACAAAAAAATATCCAACATGTGATGAAATTAGTTAATTCTGGTATTATACTTATTTGCTTACAATAAATCAGTTCTGGATTATAATACTGAGCCAATAATTAAATTTAATATTAAAGTTTAAAATAACATTAAATATTAATAACTCAATCCTTGCTTTTTTAACACAATACAATAGATATGATGGTTGAAAAAGGAATAAATACAAAAGTTGAATATTTTCTTTTGAATAACAAAAAGGGTATTGAAAATTATAATAATAATTGAAACTGAAACTTTGTTATAAGTTAGCTTTTTCATAAACCACAAGAGCAAAAATTAATTTCACTAATTACGACTATCAATTTCATCAAAACAGCGTTTTTTTAACAATATCCTATGATAAAAATGCAAGAGTAAAGTATCTCTGGAATAGAAACCATGAATGAATTTTAGAGAATGACAAGAAAAAACCTTAGTTTGATGAGCAGATCGATCCGATTTTTCCTATAATTTGCACCAAATTTGGATATTTTCAACTTTGGAGCAGTAAGGCATGCTCAATATATATCACACTATTCCAAATTTCAATGGATTTTCAGTAGTAACTGCTTTTACTAACAAATGGTTAAGAAAAAATATTTGTAAAACTTCCCATTTCTGAACATTTTAGGTATTCTTCTTTGAAAAAATAAAGATTAAAAAAAATGTCAATATCTTATGTGGACGCAATTTCGTTTAGACTAACCAAATTGTTGAGAGCAGAGCCAGCCTTCTCTATGAAGGAGCTCAGTTGCAAAAAACCATTTGGGGCCTTAAATTCTTTGCAAAGTAGAAATATATATATACAAACACAAATGCATATTACTATTGCACGTTTAATTAATAGATTATTTTATTTTTGCTATTAATTACTTCAGGGAATTTTCAATTTTTTGCAATTTTATTTTCCATGCTCAGTATAGCAAGTGCATTTAAGTGTTATGCATACATGCTTGACCGAAGACAACTCTTTATAAATTTTAATTTGCTGAAAAAGCATTCAACATTTATTATAATAACTAGCAAAGTAAAGAAATGCTTTAGCACAGTTAATACATTTAGAAATAAATTTTAATTATTAATTAGTACATATTGCAATATGTGTTGAGTATTAGTTACATCTCTTTCATTCAAAATGAAATCCCATAGCAAACCAATTTATTTCATCTACATCGTTATTATAAAATGTCACAAGGTTTTTGGAACATTTTTCTAATTCATGTTTTTGTAAAGTTATTATATCAGTGATTAATTTGAAATACTTTTACATTTATCTTCTACAATAACAGTATCAATTACAGAGTTAAAAAATAACGTCTAAATTCCTCAACCAGGTTTTCTATAATTTCATCATCTGCTGTTTGAAATATAATTTTTCTTCTTTTCGAATTCGTTTTTCAGGAAAATGTTTCGAAAGATTCAAATTACATGCTATCACTTTTACTTTGTCTAAAAATGAGTTAAATTTTGTTCTTAAATTTTGGATTTCAGTTTTAATTTTATTGACTAAATTAAAAGGCCAGTCGAGAACAAGTATTTTTACTTGAAATAGCTTATTGGTAGCACTAATTTTGAACAATATTGTAAACCATACTATTAAAAATAAAATGTCATTTCTTGTATTAATCCAAGAGATTTTTAGCTTCGCATATTTCTGTATTATTATTATTTGCATCAATAAATGCTTCAAGCAACACTGCTTTAACCGTATCCTATTTTGGCTTCCCAAAGAGCGTCGCAAAATGGTTTAAGACTAATGTTTTAAATGCTTTTCTAGAATTTACCCTCTTTTTGTGGAGGCAGAAAATAAGCAATTATAAGTATCCAAAAAAAAGTGCTATATATATTGCTGGAAGTGGCATCACAAATTATTAAATTAAAAGTGTCTTATAGGCAAGGCGCATAAATTGCATGAGGGCTTAGAGCAATTTTTCTAGATTGTAAACCTTTATATTTTCCAAGCTTATAATATGTTGCACACTTATATTAAACTGTAATATATCTGTAAACTTCGTATATTTCAAAACTCATCGATTGTTCCAGTTCAATTTCTTCCTCTCATCCTTCCATCCCTCTATTACCATTCAGAACATTACCTTAGTTCTTGATCATGTTGGAGACTCCAATAGCAGGGCCCCAGTGCATAGCAGCTGCCCCCCCCACATGACTAGCCCTGGTTGATAGCATGCAGAATACAACAACACATGTTTCTCTATGATGTTACTAATTCGTTTTGAATTTCACAATTCAGTAAATTAAAAAATTTCAAAATTACCAATGTGGTAATGAGATAGATAAAACTTTTTAGAAATCCTATTTTTTCAAATAATATAAAAAATTTTATAAAATACATATAGTTACATAATGATACATGAAACCAAATTATTAACAATTGATGTTCCAGTAGCAACACTATCTTTCCAATGGTAGAATTCTTGAGGCAAAATGAAGTTACAAATTGATTTTCTCTTGATTTTGTATAAAAATATATGTACACCTTTCCAATTATACACAGACTTTTCAAGAACCCGACAAAAAAATCAGAGAGGAGGAAAATCACCTTTTCTGAAGAATCTGAATATGACAAAATAAAATTTTCTAGATCTCTTGAAACTTAGATAACAAAGCAGTTTGCAGCCTCATTATTGGTGTTAACATTAAAATATACTTAATTCATTCTATAACTATACAAATAATTTCATCAGTACATTGTTTAGGATGCATTAAGAATAATTATGGTAAAAATTACCATCCAATTCTAGTTTCTTTAACTCAGCTACTCTACTTTGATTGGCCATGTGGAAATGATGAGTCATCCGACAAATCCAGAGCAAATGTTTGGCTAAATCTTCATTTTGAACAAAATAAGTAAATCTTCGGTACTCTGGGCTGCCCTCCGAGAGTATTTCAAATTTCTTTTTCTAAAAAAGGGAATTCATTTTCACCATTAAATTGTTAACTCGAACATATTATTGTTTAATAATCATTAATACAATTACTAATAATCAAAATTATTAAGAATATATTTCTATAATTATAAAATAATATACAAAGACAATATTAAAATATGAAAATTTTATTCTGCATTTCAAAAAATATCCCTAAAATATAACTATATAAATATCATAAAAAAATTTTTAATATAATTTTATATGTTGAACACCAAGGTTATGCATACCTCAAAATGAAGTTTAGCAATATCACACCAAGAAAATGTAGAAAGCAAAGACTTGGTATTTTCAATATCCTGCAAAACAAGCCATGAAAATTTATGAATTATAACTTTTTGCTTTTATTTATAAGACAAAACAGAAAAGAAACTTAAATAAAACTATAAACAAAAGTTTTGTTCTGCTAAAATAACATCAATGTAAAACTTTTTTTAACAGAATGTCACTTCAAGAGAAATTACTCTAGCATATTTCAAAAACTTGAATAAAGTTGGATTTTTGCTCGTATATAATTTTTATGTATTGATTTTTTTATATTTAAAAATGTTTTTAACATTTAAAAGCCTTAGCCTATTCTATGACTAAACAATATTAAATTATAGTAAAAGCTTTATTCCAAGTGGCTATATTATATATAGTTTTAACTTTATATTACTCAAAATCAAATAAAAATATTCACCATTCTTCAACCAAAAATCAATAATATTTGATTTCAAAAAATCAGTCATTTATCAGGTTATAAAATGCGAAATACAAAGGAACATAAAATGCACTTAACAAACAATACTACTGATGAACACTAAAATTACTTTTGTTATAATATCTACATACACACCATAAAAATAGTTAAAATACAGGATAAATTGAACATCGCATTAAATGATATAACTGCAAAGACACTCACTCCAGAAAAGTTTCAATTAGAAAAAAGAAATTAATCACAATTTTAAGAAGTGAATGTAACTAAAAGTGGCATATGTAATAGTATAAGTCCCATTAAAAATGTCATAAAAACTAAAATTAGCAAAATTATTTTTAAAAATTCAATAATTTTGGAATCTATGAGAATTCAACTTGCAGAAAGATATTGTTAAGAAAACATTATTTTCAAATTAAAGCAAGTAAAAGATTAATAAACAATTCATACACTGAAAAGTAAATTAACAAAAAATAATTAATAAATGATTAATTTATTATACCTAATTTGTACATCTATGAATAAGTTAAATTTATTTAAATATCTTCATCAAGAATTTTTTAATTTAACCACATTACTTACATTTTGATATTGCAAATAAAAAAAATCAGTAAATGCAAAAGAAAAAATAATTTTTTTTTAAATATAACTGAAAAAAGTGAATTTGCTTTTTAAATAAATAAATGCTGATTTCCAATCTAAAATTCAAAATTACTAATCTTTTTTTTTTTTTTTTTTTTTTTTTGCTAATGAAAGTAAATAATCAGCAGTTGAATAATCTCAATCAGCAATCTAATGAATAAATCAATCAGCAGTAACAGCAATAATTTTAGTTCTCACCGATATAAACAAATACTTTTTTAAAGCTGTAGGCGATTGATTTGTTTAAAATGACATTATTTTGCATGAGTCCAAAATTCAAATAATTTTTTCAATTTACAATACACAAAGAAAGCCTTGCAAGATGTTATCATTCATACATTATGACATTTATAGAGAAATGAGAAAAATTTTTATTTCAAAAACCTCACTCAAAAGAAATAGAAGCAATCAAAACAACAATCACAATTAGATAGAAGTAAATATATGCCATTTTAATAACAAAGTCTTGAAAAAAGAAAAATGGGAGTAAAGAATAATTTTATGTCCAAATATTTCATAATTTCCTGTTCTTTTTATTTCTGTCTTCGAATTTTAACATTAACTGTCAAATAAGAAATTCAATTACTCGCATCAAACATTTAGTCCACGTCACATCAAAATTCATATCAAGAAATTTAGTTCACATGATTAAAAAAAAGTGGAAAGATTTTTTTTTGAACAAATATTATAAGAATAACACTCACCTCATATATATGAATCCCACTGTCTCCGATGCCTAACCAGACATTACCCCAAATCTTTCCCTTCTTTCTCCTCATTTTATAAAAATGTAAATTATGGGGTGCAGAAATATCAGAAGCTTCTTTGATATAACCAACTTGTGCTTCTCCTCGACTAAGCCCTGCATTATCTTTGTGGAGAGCAGGCATATTGCGAATTATGAAATCCTCTCCAATCTTTTTCACAATCTGAAAAAGAAAAATATATTTGTTTTTTAAAAAACATTTTAAAAGAAGATGATTTTGCAAACTTTTTAAAGGGCAAACTAAAATTGTTTGATTAAAAAGGGGGTAAATGCCCAAATTCGATACAATCAAGTTATATTAATAATGATAATAATTACTAGAAAGAATCCATCAAGAGTCTATATATTCTCTGTTCATAAAAACTGTTAGATAATAAACACCAAACAGCTAATAAACACACACAAAAAATCACAAATACTAAGGACACAATTTTTCTAACATTCAAAATATTCATATCTTTTACATTTCAATTTTTAAAAGCATAATTTGCAGAAAATAAACTTTGCAAATAAGATCTACTATACAAGACATAAGAATTGAATGATAATGAACCAATAATATCAGAATATTAACAAACAAACAAAAAGGGTTAAACAGAAATCAATCAGAAAGTTATAAATAACTCAGTAACAACTAAATAGAAAGTTACAAAACCAACAAATTATTTCATTAATGTTATAGAATAAGTACTCTAAAATGATATTCTTGAGATCATTTCATCCACAAGGTGGATATGAGTTTTGAGACATCAACATACCCGATACAAAGCTCACAAAATTGTGTATAGTAAAATAAAAACTCATAATAGAATAGATCAATAATATGTATAAGTGCTGCTGATCTACACCGCTCCAAACTATTTTCAGTACATAAATTTAATTATTGAATAATTTATTCTTTCACATAATGTGTTTAAATATACTCAACAAATAAATGAAAATCTTTCTTGAGGCTTTGTATGAATAGAGGAGACATTCTATTGGCACTGTTTATTCCATATTACAATTTTCTTTTGTGCACAAATGGCAGCATAGAAGCAAAAATTTTTAATGATAGATTTTAATTAAAAATCAATAATGTTTTCAGAGTAATTCTTTCTTCGAATTTAATTATTGTTAGAAAATGGTTTTATACTTTTCTTTTCGGAAGTCTTTTTGAATGAAAAATTTTTTTTGAGTAAAATTTTTTTTAAATGAATAGAAAAATAAAAAAAATTAATGAGAAAAAAATAAAACAGTCTTACTTTACTATATAGTTCTTAACAGAATTCATATCAACAGATTTCAACATACAGAATTGATAAATGCTCATCAGCAATTTTTCCATTATTCTAATAGAAGCTTTTTTTTCAAATATATAATGTACATTTATTATATTATTTTTGTTGTTGCAGCTGTTACAAAGTATACTGTTTACAAGATAAATACACATTAAATATTGTTCATAAAACGATTATATAGATTTTTCAACTTTATGAACACTTTTTGTCCCCAATATGTTAATACAATGTTACATTTGAATGAAAACTTTTATAACAATTTTTTTTCAATATTTTTTACTTATAAAATTTGAAGAGTCACTCAAAAAATTTCCACATATCCAATATTATTCCATTAACCAAATTTCAGATTGTGAATCAAGGTTTAAGAAATTCTGATTTAGAATAAAATGTGGTTATTTTAAGAAGTACAATTTTTTGAGAAATATCCATAATTCTATTTAAATTTTAAAGCACCATGGCCATAGATAGATAAGACAACAAATTAAAAAATTTTCTTTCATTCTTATGGCTATTACAGAACTCGAACTCTGATTTTCAATATTGAAAAGAAGATAAAAATGAGAAATACTAATTTGTACAGATTATGCACATTTGCAATGAATACATTTTTCAATAGGTATAATGACAATTAATAATTAGATAAAGCAATTTCAATAAAAAATAAAAATAGTAAGGATTTCTAATAAAATTTTAATTTTTAAGACAATGTTTCATTACACGTAAATATTGAAAACAGTATATCAACTTTTATTCTATCAGCAACATTCTAATTGAAATAATCTTTATACATACCCATGCTGGAAAATAATTGTAAATTTCAAAGTAACGATTTTTATGCTTTTCTTCATTGTAATTTCCTAAGTCTGCCTGCAATGCTAGTGCAGCTAGAAGAAAGGATTTCTCTTCACTAAGAGGCTGCAAGTAGTTCTTCACATTTTCCCTAAGTTGTAGATAGTAATGATGCCGAACAACCTTTTCACTAGAAAATAGAATCTGTGTTATAGCACTTGGAAAATAAATGTTTAATGCAGAATAAAATCAAAGGTCATCAAATATTTGTTTATACATTAAATGTAAAAAGCATTACCAAGTAAAATTTACACAAATAAATAACAATAATAACTTAACAACTGTTTGAATTTTTTATTTTCAGAAATACATGAAAATTAAAACTATAAATAGTTCAATATGGTCCCATAGATAGAAGAGAAGAACAAGCTAACTGCTGAACTATATAATTGCTGCATTACTTACTTGATTAACAGATGACAATCAACATAGTATTTTATTCTCATGTGCAAAACTAAAAGTGGCTGTCCATCCCCTCCAATGCCCTAGAAATAAAGAATTAAATATATATATATATATATAATTCTAGTTAAAAAAAAACTTTAAAAATACATTAAAGTGTGCAAGGGAAAAAAAATTTATAATTCATTAATTTTGCCTCAGAAAATTCTTTAAAAATAAAATTAATAAGAAGAATAACAGAAAATATTATTCATATACTATTGCTTAAAATAATTTTCCAAGAAATAGAAATAGATGAATAATTATGACATACTAAAGCAGCAATAATATATTAAAAAATACATGATGTTGTAATAAGTCCAATAAAATTAAAACTAAATAATTTCCTTTCATATGCAGTATAAATTTGGAGTTGGAGGCTGCAGCATTCGTCTGCCATCATTATGCATCCGGCATGCTTTGATTTCTGCTCCATTACTTTGATACCCTTGTGGAACTTTCTCATTATTCTTCATTAAAATGAGGTTTTAAAAAAAAAGGATTTTTATTTTCATATTAGCACCAAGCTTTTCAAAACTTTCAGGCATATTTTTCATAATTCTCTTCTTTGTTGTTGCTCAAAAAAAAATCTTAATTACTAAGATGAATCATGATCAAGCAAAAGATACAATATTATATATATATTAATGCTTTTAATGAGTTTACAAATTTGAGGACTATCAAAAGTCTTGGCTATCAAATTTTCATTTCTAAGACCTGGAAATGTTCAATAAATGTAACTGGTAGCATTTATCTTTATTAAGTAACCAACATAATTTTTCCCATTAGGACATTTTTGAAGTGGTAGATAATTATCTTAGTTCTTGAATTGATGATTCCTTGTACTGTTCTAACATTGCACCTAAAATCAGCACTTTCTTTAAATAGAATTTTATATTTTTTCCAATGATCTCAGTCACCCATATTATTACAGAAGCAAACGAATTTGTATATCAGCTTTGCTGTTCCAGTAGGAAATTGACCATCTACACATTAATAAAAACAGATTGCTGACTTTCATAATAGAAAAGCTTCTGCAAGACTATTTTAACATTTTGATATTCTTCCTAAAACTTTACAGAATGAATAATTAAGGGAAACATAGTAATGATCATTATAACAATATATGCTTTAAACTTTCTATTAAAAGCCTCTTTTTTTTTTTTATATTCTATTTTCATGTGAAAAAGAGAAACTAAGGAAAATGGCTACAATATATAAAATCTGCATTTCAATTTTTGTTTGGAAGATTTTTTTTTTTATTCTCCAATTTTATAAATTGTTATTTTAAAATGAGGCTTTAAACAGCATTTTTTAAAATCTAGATAGTAAAAGTTCTGAATACTACTTTGAAAAAACAAGATCTCATAATAAACCATTAATTCAAATCACCTCTATTGTGATATATAATATAATGAATAAATATAGGTAAATTAATATTAAAAATTCAACAGCAGAAATTAGTAGATTGCAAACACTATTAAAATAATGAGAATATATATGCATTATTTTAAAAACTAGAGCCACCTGGTAAAAGTAATATCAATTTACATATTTTGATAATATTACCTAATGAACAGTACTTAGAATTATATTGGCAATATATATCAATCTATTTTTAAAAAAATATTTAAAAGCTTGATAAATCATTTTTTTAATATTTAAGAATTAAAAAAATAGTTTCATTGAAAAAATATTGGAAAAATAATCAATACAGTAATAAATAAAGTTTAATAGTTTCATTATAATTTTTTTAAACCTTCCATCATGTTTAATTGAAATATCCAATTTAGTATCACAATACATTCATTCTCAATGGCTAAATATTTATCAAACAAAACATATGCAAAAGAGTATTCATGAAATAAAATTAAGTACACATTAAAATTTATTTGTAGAATGATCAATCTTCCATAACTGCCTTACATTTGTATTTGTTTTCCAACTTCTCACAGCATATTTGGAGACTTTCAAATTTAGATCAATAAAAATGTAATCACCATCTAAGGAGAAAAAATAAATAACATCAAATCACATACCAAACAGATTATAAAATCAAAAAAAAATGCAGTTTTTCATAAAAATCAATTCTAAATATTAGAGAAAAAAACCATTAAACTTTTCCTACCTTATATAAACAAGCAAAACTAGATATTTAAAAGGAATAAAACAATAGAATAACTAACAGCAATGTAACAACTAAAAACTGAAAAATTAATTTTTTTTACCAAAATGAAGAATAAAATTAATTTTTTGTATTCCAAGACTTCTTGAGTTTTATTTGATATTCAAAATAACTTGCAATAAGCATGCAAACATCATTAACAAGATTAATTATGAATGCAGCTTAAAGTGTTTATTGAGTTACTTTATATACCACAGGTGATAAAATTAAATGTGTATGAAAGCCACAGATAAAAAAAATGAATAAATTCAAAATGCTAAGACTATGAAATTTTTATTTTAAACTGTTACCAAAAATCAATTTTAATACTTTGCAAATGAAGAGTACACTCAAAACAAAGCAAGTAAAAAGACAATTTTAAAACAGAATATAGTGTATGAAGTTTCTTTGTAGGTTTATCTAATGAAATTATAAGTAACAAATTTTTTCATGTTAGATAATAAAGTTTAAATTACATAAATCGTTGCTTGTACAATTTTTCAAATAAAATAGCCCACTTCAAAAAATATATAACTTACCTTGATAAAATGCAAGCCCAAAAAGTTCTGCATCTGAAAGACCTAGATGCTTACTAGCTTCATCAAATACTTCCTGTCCTTTTCCTTTGGCCTAAAATACAGAGATATTTTAAATACATTTAGTTCACTTGTTATTTATACACATTTAGTAAATTAATTTCAAAATCGAAAATAATATTACCGTTTTTTTTTTTTCTGCTTACTCTTTCACAACATATTTAAAATATATAAAACAATTCACTTGAGAATATATATATATATTAATTTCAAAGATTTAGAACATTTTTTTTCAGTCAAAACTAAAATTTTACGATAAAGTAGTAATATTTTAATTAAACAAGCTTATTTTTAAATTCAAGATCTTGCAACAATTTACAATAGCATTTCAAATCTCAAAATCTAAATTTCTTTATCCCATAATAAGATCGAAAGAATTTTTGTTTTTTAAAATATATTAATATCCTAACTATTAAAAAGCTTTCTTAAACAGATTTGATTTCCAACTTATTTCATGAAATGAAATTAATAACAAGAGCAAAGAACAAATACAAATCAGAAGTATAATAAAATAGAATCAAAAATATGAAATATTTCTATTTATTCAGCAAAACAATTTTAAGTAAAATTTCCTTAATTATTCAAATAAATATTGAAATATAGATTGCCTACATAATTATGCTTCTTGCACAGTAGAAAAGCAAAAGATTGATATGACATAATATATATTTCAAAAAGAATCAGCTGTAATATAAATATTAAAAATTAATCCTGACAACATTATAACTGCAGATTATGCATCTTAGATATTTGCCTAAACATGTACTAGCATTGTGTATAACTTGTAGAAAGTTATAATAACATACCCAATTCTACTGATGATTCAGAGAAAACAATTTATCATTTTAAAAATTCCTGCTGGAATTTTTAAGAAAATGTCACTAACTGATTCCTTTATCTCTGAAATTAAGTCATTTTAGCAAGTAATATGATATTCTCCCCCCTCCAACAAAAAAAATTCTCATGCCTTTAGAATGTGTAGAACACTAGTATGGTATGTCATTACTAAATAGCTTTTAACAATTAACACTCAATATTTTGCTATGCATTGTAACACCAGCAGATAAGATTAGAGAAAGATGAAACAATTTAGAATTAGGGAAATACCTTGGAACTAGAACTAACATGGTATAAATTAAAAACCAATTCAGTTTTAATATTAACAAATAATTGAAGAGTCGATATAAATTTTACAACCTCATAAATATCAAAATAGCTTATTCTCCAAAAAAAAAAATATAAAAAAATCAAATTGAAGTGACTTACATCTACAACATAAAATATAAGCTCTTTTGTAAGGAACTGTACAGCAACATATTTCTTTCCTGGAGGCAGTGGGGCCCTACAGGTAGTCAAAGACCTGTGGAAAGACTGGCGCATGGTATTAAGACATTTTTCACCTTTCCACTGGAACAAAAAAAAAATTGTTTATTAAAAAACAGAAATCTATAAATAGATTTTTTAATCTGATATTGGCCAAATTAAACATTATGTTAACAAAAAAAATCATTTATGCAATAAATTTCCTTTTCATTAAGATTGTTAGCTTAAAGAATATACATTTTAAATGTAAGTACTAACAAAATTATTTAACATGACAATATTTATGGGCTGGGTACTATGTGTAGATTCAGTCTGACTTAACAAATTTAGTATGCATTACACTTCTTAACTAGTAAAGATTTCTCAAAATTTAATCAGATTTAGTAAATAATTAACTGAATTTTTATGTTCAGTCTCAATAATATCATAGCATATCAATAGACAAAAATCATATTAACAACAATTTAAAATTCTCAATATAAGCTTTTCAATAATGTTAATTTTATTTTCATGAATTTTCTCCCAATTTTGCAATAATAATTTGTATTGTTTTAGTTACTGCATTTACATGCAGGCAAATCGCATTATTATTAAACACATGTTTTTTATTTGTGTTTGTGTATGTATGTGCATATATACTATTGTTATAATTAAAAATAAATTTGAAAAGAAATAAACATTGTATAGGATAAGAGATTTCAATATCTTTTAAATTCATTAAACTATAATTTAGTCATAAAACAGACTAATTTTATCACCAATATTAAGCTTTGATTAATTTTTCTAGTTTTAAAATAATTCTTCATATATCATACATTAGTAAGCATTTATATGTATCCTATTATATGTAAGTGATTACCAACTACAAGTTATAACTGTATATTTCATATAAAAAAAACTGATCACAAGGAATGAAATAAATACAATGCAAAAGTTAAATTATTTTCCTGAAACAGTTATAAAGAGAACTGAAATAAAATAAATTCTTCATTTAGAATGTTATTTCACTGAAGTATTATTTTATTTAGAACATATTTAGAGAATTATTTTGCTATGCTTTCTATTAACAAAACCACAAACCTGTTTTACACTTATGTACTAAAATACATTTAGAGTAAAAACAAAGAACTATCAAAACTATCTTTCCAAAAACTTGGAGTTTTAAGAAAATTGTTTTTTTTTTTTTTTTTTTTTTTAGGATGAATAGCATTAACACGATTATTACAATACTAAGAATAACTTAGAGGTTTGAGCGATGTGAAGATATAATATTACATTATATAAAAAAAAATTATGGAAGCACTTAAAAATAAGTAAAATATGTTTTTATAGAATATGTTTTTTATATGTTTATAACAGTTATTCATATGTAAATAATACAATAAAAAAGATATGCTTTCAACAAAGATTTCAAAATTTACATGAGGAATTTAAAATTTTTTACAAAAATAGAAAATTTTTACTCAAAATGTCTTGCGGAAAAGTAAATCTATATTACTAAAATCACTTGAATAGGATTCTTGATAATAAAAACATATAAGCGAAATAAAATAGACATTAAATGGATAAGAAAGAAATCAATATGACTATACAAAATGTGACAAAGTCTGAAAAGTCATTGATACAACAGATAAAAGATAGCTCTTAATAACGCATTTAATAATGGCATTACACTCGATGCACAATTAGAAAAGAATACCAGTGGAAGCATTCTGGCCTCAATTTTCTCATATTCAATATAATACTTTCATTTCAATTCTCCTTGGCAGAATCTGCATTCTCTGAATATAATGTGAAAAATAGGAACAGATTTAAAAAAAATCAGTTTCAGCAAAGTTTATAAGTGGCTATGTCAATCTTCTTTATTTTTTCATTATTTTTTTTAATAAATTTTGGATATAACTGCCATAACTTGCTTACGATTATACACATTTCATATATTCTTAAGATGCAAGTTCTAATATAAATGTAGTTATTTGTTTTCCATAACAGCTCATTTATTTAGTCTCATCACAGATAAATAATTTTAACAGATGAATCATAAGTTGAATTTTCCACTCGATATTTGATATTTTTAAGCTATCAAGTTTCATAACATATGAAATAAAAACTAACTAGGGGAGATTAAAGACTATAATTCTACAAAATCTCCAGACCAAAATTTGAAGATATTGTAAAGCTAAATGTACTTCATACACAGAAATATAAATTCATTAAAAAAGCATGAAATTGTAATTTGAATCTTTAAAAACCACAGATCATAAGCATTGCCATTTGCTCATATCTCACAAAATTTTTATCAAAATTTTATGTGAAGACACATTTTTAAATTTTTACAGAAAAAAATTGTTACATAGATACCGTGTATGTATGTATAACAAATACATGAAAACAAATATTACAAATTTCTATTTAAATATTTTTAATGATATTGTTTTATGGAATTTAGTGTAATTAAAAAGATCTACATTTAGAATCTGCATGTAAAAATTGTAGATTCTCGAGCTTGGCAATCCTATAGTAAAACTGTCATATTTTAATGTGGTATTTCCATCTTTGCTCCGAAGACAAATATGAAAGCTCAAAATACAATCAAATAGTTAAAATGAGAAAATGCATTACTATCTCAATATTTAGAATCGAGATGCAGTAGTTATCTCAATTCTAAACAAAAAAAAAACCAATATTCATCATTTACATTCTATTATGTTTCATTTTGTCTAAATTATGAAGAATGTCTTGAAGAGAAAAGTATACAAGATATATTGCCTGCATTTCTAAAATCAAAGTCAATAACATAACATAATATATAAATATATATTATGTTACAGACTTGGATCTTTAAAATAAAAATACCAAACTAACAAGGTTAAATTTTTATAATGATCAAAAAGTCTCATTGCATCCCATCTTTATAAAAGAATAATATATTGAATTTATATGAAACTAACATAGCCAATGATCCAAAAAAGACTAAATTCACAGAATTACAACGAAATAAACATCTTAACTCGCAACTTCTCATAGTTAAGAATTCAACAAAATAAACATAATATCCAAATTTAAATTGATGACCACTTTCTCCTATTTACAGTATAATAATCTTAAAATCACTCAAGCAAGAAAAAGAAGCATCTTCCTACTTGAATCAATACTACTTCATTGGCATTCACGAGCCATTAGATCATACGATGCCAATTCAACCATGAAAAAACAGAGAAAATGATAGCAAGAGAAGTGAACAATTTTTAAATGATGAAAGTTATGAGAAAGAAGAAGAAAAAATATTTCTTCATAATGATACAAGGCAGAAACAAACTCTGATTTTGTTTCTTTTTCTTTTCTATGCATTTATCTAATATTCAAATACTTATTAATCAGTTTAATTTATTACTGCTAACTGTCCCAAATAATTAAGAGAATAGTATCTACAAATTACGTACAGTAATAATTTACTTCATACAGATTCCAGATAATATAAGAAATCTATGAATTGATTTAGAATGAACAAAATTAGATATTTTACATTTATCTAAAATTAAAAATATAAATTTTTATTCAGTGCAAATGTAGCTCTTCCTTGTTAAATTCTTTAAATATTTATCCACATTTAAAGAATTCAATAATGAAGAAATGTATATATTAGTTAATATACAATTTAACTTCAATTTCATTTCTGGCATTCATGACTTAAATAAAAAATATACATATATGTACCTTGTTACCCTATTAAAAGCCTATTAAGAATAGGTAATTAAAAAGTAAATTTAAGCTTAAAATTTTTACATGTCATCAATCTACACAATACAACATCAAGAATATTGGTAGCTATTTGCTGTAATTTAAATGCGGCTACGAAATGAAAATTAATATTCCTCAAAATATTGTAATATCATGATAAAATCAATCTGGAAATATTGAAACATTTTACTCTTACTGATAGATATATAAACGATTTTCTTTCCATGCTTCAAATATTAAACAGAATTTCATGAAGGAAGTGATTAACCAAATTCAGCAACTGAATATTTCATTAAAATTTCAATTCTAATTTATTTCCTTCATAATATAACTTGTATTCCAATAATTTTTTTTTAGTTTTACTTAAAAAAGAGACATAACACTTTTAAAAAATGATAATTAGGGTATTATAAATTGTCGCTTTTAATCTTTAA
The DNA here is from genome assembly GCA_026543865.1 of Argiope aurantia. NCBI lineage: Eukaryota > Metazoa > Arthropoda > Arachnida > Araneae > Araneidae > Argiope > Argiope aurantia. The sequence goes on from JAPMOR010078927.1 coordinate 37,744, forward strand.
TGTTATATTTTTATAAATATTCAAAAGATATATTCTTTTTAGATTCAAACTTAAGAACAGAAGAAGCAGTTCATGAAACAGTAAAATAATCACTAACATTTAAAGTATTTATCCCAATTTTTATACATAAGATTGTCAGTCAACTGCAAAAGAATACTTCATATTCAGCTTCTAAACATGAAAGTTCCCTGTTAATTTTTATAAAACATTAAACAAAAAGTATATTTACATCAGCAAAGATATTATAAACATATAATTAACTTCTAATTTGTTTTTCAAGTAGAATATGTGTTTAAATTTAATTACAAACTATAGCCTTAAGGAATTATGTTCTTCTCAAAATTTACAAGTTATTAATAGCATGACAAGACATTAATAGCATTTTTAATATGAATTAATAATTACACAACATTTGTCACTTCAAAATTTTACTAGAAATTAATATGATTTAATATTCCACAACTAATAGAAAATTGTACTTAAATAAAATTAATGGCAACTGATCCTAATTAACTCAATACAATTTCGCATTTCCAAAACCCCAAATAATAAACACATGCCAGCCATTTATTAACAAAAAAAATTATAAAACAAGTGTAAATAAATTGTGTGAAAGTGGGAATATCTCTTAATCAAAAAAAAAATATTTAGTTTCTCTGAAAACTGAATGAAACAGTTCATGCTTAATGACAGAAATGATAATATAATCCTACGTAAGACACCCTAACAAGGTGCAGCCGCATTTTATGTGGTAGAAGGAAAAAAAAAAATGATCATTAGCATACCGAAGCGTTTTGCAATAATAATGAAACTACGTTAATTGGGGTCACTTCGTTCCAACTTACCTGTTCGTCCGCTTCGCCACTTGACGTTTTACGTCCAAAAATCATGGAATATGAATTGTAAAAGCGTGTGATGGTACGGTTGAGAGCTAAGTTCGGCATGCGAAAACTCTGTTTTGCACGTCATGCACAACACAACAAATGCTCTTTTTTTTTTCAGGCGAAATTCTTGTTTAATCCAAAATTGAAAAGGCACATTGTAAGGAACATAGTTTTTGTTTCATCTCTTAAAATTCTGATACATATTCGACAAAATATTAAGCGCTTGAAGACTTAATGTCGACACACAAATATTTACACTAATAACACATAAATTCCAATCTTGAAGCGTGAATTCTTCTTAAGAACCAAATGATACGATCAAAACATCTCCGCTCAAACTGCATGCAAAAATATACGGAGACCTATTCGCTTCGCCGTTTAGGTTTGTATCGTGCGCAGTAGCTGTGTGCAGATGGCGTTTGGCGTTTTTCGCCAACATGTTGCTTTTCCGCCAAATGAAAACCGAAAATTACACAGCGAAGTTTTCTTTTTCATTATATATTTTGTCTTTCTCTAAAATATGAAAGTTTTTACAATTATATCGTTTTAAAATTAACTCATATATTCAGTCACGTCACTTCATATCTAATGTATTATTGATTATTAATGTCTGAATTCTTTCGTTATCTATGTATTTCATAAAAATGTTGATTTAATGGAATATTTTATTCGGGAGATAGAACAATTTTATCTACGGTTTTAATAAAAACCCTAAAACCGTTTTTATTTTTGTAAGTAAGCATAAAAAAGGATCGAAATAAAAATGGAATATATTTTAAATGCTATCTTTCACTTTCAGATTTAAAATATATTAAATAAATATAATTAAAATGTAATTCACTTGTTTTATTAATAAATGATTGCTGAAATATAATTTTTTAAATAATTTAATTTTAAATCATTTCTTTTTTTAATTTTCAAATTTAAAAGTTTCGCATAAATTTCTTAGGATTTTTTATTTATAAAATATGAGTTTCTGACATTTTTTTAAATATTTCTTTTTTTTTTAAATTTAATCTGAAGAAGAATAAATATAAATTATTTTTCTTTCATATCAAAAAGTTACTTTTTTTATAATTAGCCATAAGGTTTCAAGAAAAAGGTTTAAAGTTTAAAAGAAAACATTAGACGAAATGATTTAAAGAAACACTATAACTGATTTATAAAAATTTATTTAATAATTTAAATAATTATAATTAGTCAAATTACTATATAAATTCTATAATTATTGCAATATAAATTTGTAATTAATATTAGTATTGAATTTAATAATTGAATAATTATGATAGGCGATCATTTGTTCTTCCACGATATTAACAGTATATTAAATTAATTACATGCTTACGATATCAATGGTTTATTAACTTCATTACATCAGTCAACGTTAAGAAATTACATACCATAGCAGTAAATAAAAATATTTTTAATTTATATTTTCTCAATAAGAATAGAGTAATCTGCTGGATTTTCTGTATTTGTAAAGTAGCTAAATCAATCCATTTGTTGAAGTTAGGGGAGGTGGGTTCTATCAAGATATAGATTTACAAAATCTCAACAACAGATAAAGCAGAGAGGTTTAAACGATCACTGTATCTAAGAGTCATAAGAGTTCATTTGAAATTAAAGTAACAAAATCGGTACAGTGATTCAGATTGATCGATTCTGTCAAGATTTTTCCCATACAGAATATATAGTAAAATTATATTTTTGAGATTTTTCGAGCGATTTAGTTTAGTTTAGTTTAGTTATATTAACGTCCCGTTTGAAGCAACACTAGGGCTATTTTGGGACGGATCTCGTAATTTTGAACCACGGTCAGATGACGAGGACGACACCTGAGCTGGCACCCCCCTCTCCACACCACACCACACCAGCGGGAGGACGATTTTTCGAGCGAATGAAGCCTCCTGGTGAGAATGAGACCACTAATAGCATATCTAGGAACCATGGGTTCTTATATGAAATAAAATTAGTGAAATCGGCTCAGTGGTTGCTGTGGGTCTAATTCGTTGGTTAAACTTGTTATATTCGTATCAAATTATTAGCGTTTTTAAAATTAATGCTCTTTCTTACAATTTAAATTTAAATTTAAAAAATGCTTCTTATTATAGGGTTTCTCCTGTGAAATATAACAGTTGCAGTTTAAATTATCTTAAACTGCTTCGCGCGTATTTCTTTAGTTCTAGATCCATTTTCATTCCATAAAGGAAGAATCTCTTTTCTCAGCTACCGATTCGCCGATTTTATGTTTGTTGACTTTTTTACAATCTTTTTAAACTATTCAACTAATTAAATTAGTCACCATTGAGCTACGGTAGTAATACAGTGACAATATAATTGTTTTAATTCTGTAATATTTTATTCTCAAGCAATAAAAATATTTCATGTAACATTGATTTTTTTTTTTTTATAAATACTAATGTTATCTTCAAATTTTTGCAATACATTTTGAAGGTACTTATTGACCTTTTTCTCATTCTAGGAAATTTCATTAGTAATTTGTCACTATTTATTTAACTAGCTCGTATTACTAGAAGTATGTTAATGCGATACAATTTTTATATCGCATATGTTATTACGCCTATTTATTACGACACAGCATCGAAAGTAGGAATCTCAGTGTATTATTGTAAAATATTTTGCATGAGTTTGTACTAGCGAGCAAAACAATTATTATTATTTGTAAAGAGAGATCTGTGCACATTCTTTGGTGATTAAAACAAGACAAAAAAAAAAGCTCTATTATATAATTTTAGTTTACATAATATTGGTTAAATCGTAATGGTAATTACAAATCGGGAGTTACGTTTAAGAATTGTAAAAGTTTTATCACTCATTTAATTATAAATGCAATACAAGTATAATGAGAAAAGAGAAACTTCATAAAATTAGCAAAAGCGCCAACACATCGCCAAGAGAGCGATTTTGTTTTCAAAACGACCAGCCACGTTGACACATACCGCATCTTGCGGGAGAAAAGAAGTGCGGGCGGGAGGGTGCCCATCGGCAGCTGGAATGCAAAGATCGTCAGGAATGTGACCAATCACCGCTCAGCTTGCATGGAAAGCCCGCTAACTTTCTGTGCGCGCTTTTCTCGCCGTGAAAAAAAGTGAAATTTCGATCGATGTAAGTGCGTGGGGGTGTGATTTGGCCAAGAAAAACGCGTGAACGAGGAAAAAGTTATACAATAGAACCGCAGGAAACAACTCTCAGTTCACAAAGCCCGCATGCATGGCTAAGGACAATTGTATGAATCAGTACTAGAACATGCTATCGAAAAGAGCACAATGCAAAACCAATACTGGACAGAGTGGATGATAAAAATTCTAAAGGATGACACTCTTCTTTTATTCTCGAACAAAACACACCAGATGTTCCGAATTGCGAATTTTACCTGCTTTTGTAATAAATTTTATTTTTCATTCTACTTCAATTCCACTGAATATTTTATTTTGATGGCATAACCCTTTCTTCGCTTTTTTTTTCTTTTGTTATTAAGTGATATATTTTTTGATGATAGAAGGTCAATGATCCTTGAGAAACATTTGTTCATTCTTAGTACACACTCAAATATTTATTTTTATTACAATTGCATTTATTCCTATCAAGCAACAGACGTTCATCGGATGATTCAATATGACAATTCAATAAAAATTCTCTTTATGGTTTTCTTTATATATAAATCCCTCTTCAAATGTCAGTTTGCATAAAAAAAATTCAATTTTTTAAAAAAATTATATATATATATATAAGTGTAGTGTATGTGCGAAATTTAAAGTCATCGCTTATTGAATGGATTTTATATAAAAATTATTTTAAATATAACTATGTGCAAAATGTTTCCCGAATTTCAAAAAGATATTTCAAATTAAAAAGGTAGCTTTATTTTGTTAATTTGTTATTTTTTGAATGTATGCAGTCTATTATATTTATTTAAGTCAATCTGGATAAAAGAATCAAAATGATGGTATATTTTTATTCCTAAATAACAATGATAAGGTTTCAGTACTAAGAAAAAAATTGAATATCCAAACATTTAAAAATAGATAAATATCAAAGTATTCATTCATACAATAGCATAGATATTTTTGACATCATAAATCATCATTCCCCATTATATCATCATCATTAAATATATTTTATCGTCAGTTTTGCTTTATCTCGATAATAAACTTCCCCACATTGCACATAACTATTAAAGAAGAGGAGCGGGAATAGAATTTGTATATTCTATGACGTAATTTGATGAATGCATTCTCAGCAGTTTATTCTTATTCAGTTTTATAGTTAAAAATATTTAAAAGACAGGAAGTTTTTTTTAGGGATAATTAGACTCGTATGACCTTTTATCTTTTAATTGCAATAAATACTTTATGGCAATAAAATAATAATACTGGCATGACAACAATGATTTACAACTAATTGGTGCAGTATTAAAGTGACAAAGTTAAGGTTTAATAAGAATAAATTAATATAAAAGGTAATTTATGTATTAAATTAAAATAAAGAAAGAAATTTTTAAACAATGAATGCATAAAATAAAATTTAAAAGAAGGATTTTTTCACAATAGTTAATCTGTTATGGTGATCTTTTCCAAATAATAATGGTGAGATTCACAAACTTGGATTTTTACTTTATATAAAATCAAACATTTTACTGTTTAGTTAATTATCTATATAGGAACATATGAGGGTTTAGTTAATTTTTATATTATATATATATATATATATATATATATATATATATATATTGAATAAAACATATTTGTTCTGTTTTTTAATACTTTCAGAGTGATTCATTAACATAGAGAATTAACTCTTTGCACTCGGAAAAGTAATTCGATGCAAAATTACTCAGCTAACACAAGGACTTGCTTATTGCTATGAAGAAAAAAAAATATTTATTATAGTTTTAAGTTGAATTTCATGGAAAAATTAATCTACATCTTCTTGCCATTCTTTAGGTGTTTTTTAAAAATCAAAATTTAAAAAAATAAATATAAAACTTCAAAATGAGGCATCTTGAATGATGAGTGAGAGGCACCATCCGAGTGCAAAGGGTTAACAATGATTTTTTTTTCGTCTTTATTCGAAATGCCATGAAATTTAGTTTAGTTTAGTTATATTAACGTCCCATTTGAAGCAACACTAGGGCTATTTTGGGACGGACCTCGTAATTTTGAACCGCGGTCAGATGACGAGGACGACACCTGAGCTGGCACTCCCCTCTCCACACCACACCAGTGGGAGGACGTTTGGTCAGGACGGATTTAACGTGCAACAGACCCCCCTTCACGACGGTTCTTCAGTGGAATCGGGTCTCGAACCTGAAACCCTCCGGTTCCGAAGCCGAAACCTTACCACCAGGCCACCGCGGCCCAAATGCCATGACCATAGATTCTGAAGTTACGTATAGAAAAATTTGATGGAGGATATAATATGCGTGAATAAGATAGGAAGATGAGACGAGGTGGAAAGAGTTATGAGGTATTTTTTATGAGACCACAGTTTACAGGAAATACTCAGTCAGCTGATAGAGAGAAGTGTGGAAGATGTGCTTTTTAACGGAATCAAATATTTAACTAATAATTTGCTTCATATTAAAATCAGTAATTTACATCCATTTAATATGAATAAATAAAGAGTACTGCATACTTATGCATCTAATCATTTTGATAATCTAAAACAATGATCAATTTCTTGTATACGAAAAGAAAGTCAAAAAAAAAATTCGATGTCTAGATTTTGACGTATTTTCTCATTTCAGACTTCCGTGAACCCGAAAAACACATTTTTAAAATTATGTCTATCAGTGAACATGATAAATCAAAAACGTTTTTTCAACTAGATAGGTGAAATTCTGTAAATGGTATTTACTTTAAATTTGTAGATTTTTATCAAGTTTTGAACGAATCTGTGAAAACGGCAACTCAAAAACTTTTTCAGTTAAATGAGTGAAATTTAGTAGGTGGTCCTTACATTAAATTTGTATATTTTTATAAGTTTTGAATGAAATCCATTCACAGAAAGTCTGTCTGTCCGACTACAAGGAAGCACAACTACAAAACGAGAAGGAGATAGATAGATAAAATTTGGTATACAAATTAAGTATCTGCAATGAAGCTCCGTATCAAATTTAGAACCTTCAAGCTTTAAATAACAAACAGATGTGCTGTTACACGCACGTAAACTAGCTACTTTAAAATCCAATCATTTAAGTATATTAAATTTAGTTCACAGTTTTAGTACTTGAAGCTAGATTCTTATCACATATTAAATCAAATCTGTCTGTTTATCATTGTATTTCTCATGAATGTAAACGCGGTTACTCAATTATGCAAAGACTTAAATAAGTGATATTTAGTATGTGATATTGTGACTATAATTGTAGTTTCATGTCAAATTCTGGTTTCAATTGCTATAAAAAATGGCATCCAAAACACATATTCCGTTTTCTGGTACTTGTGTATTAAAAATGTATCGAATATCGCAATTCAGTAAAAATGCTAGATTCAAGGCAAGCAATCGGCCTTTCGTAACTTTTGTTCACCAATTGTATGCAGTTAAAACATAAATTCGGTTTTTCGTGACAACACTACGAAACACATAACTATGACGTGAGAAAATAAAAATCTGAGCACTGATGGCATTTATGGCCTTGCCCAAAATCCATAATTTTATGCACAGGAAAGGGAGATAAAGAATATGCGAGAAAGTTCCGGAGAGACCACCCCCACTGGTTTTATTATTTAATTTCATTTGTGATCGTTTCCTGCTCTTCTTTCTTACAAATTATGGGGGAACATGTAGCCGAAAAGATTTATTTCTAAAGACAAGAAGAAAGTAATGATAAAAATGATGCAAGTGCATAATAAAATTCAGTTTGTAACAAATAATTCATATTGCAAAGATAAAAGTCAATAGGTGATTATGAAAGCCAAGAGGAAACATTCTTAACGAACAATTATCTAAAACAATATGAAATAGCAATCCGGTATCTCTCCTGTGACATGGTATTCGCAGTTATCTGAAATTCCTTTCCATTATCATGAAAGCATTCCATCAATGATATCCCAAGAAACAATCGCAAGAAAGAACTTTACTGCTCTATTATATTCCGAAATAACAAAATATTTCTCTTATCTTTCAAAATGAATGGTAGCAATTTTTAACAGGACTTACGAAACGATAAATCAATTGACGGATATCGCAGTTGACAGTGAAATCTTTTTTTTTTTTTCCTATTAGTCTTTTTTACAAGGGGGAAAATTCTTTTGTATTACATTTGTTCTGAAATTGCATTTTAGTAGAATATGGCAACGGTTATCTTTGTTATGAATCCTTTTCAATAAACGAATCCAACAGAATTTCATATCGCAACTACGATTTTCATGTTTTTATGAATTAATTTTTAAAGTGAAAAAACAGACTTTTGATTAAATTCTAGGTTTTTTTTTTTTATCCATATATTATTAGTTCCGTTTTATTAAAATTTTGTTAGAAAAACATGATGTCGCACAAATAGCTTAAAGATAAATAGACAAAATATTAATATCCAGAACAATAATTATCTGAAAATAAGAATATTTTCCGAGCCCACCAATTTTTCAACTCAACAATGGAAATTTCTGGGTAAAGGGAAGCAATTTAAAACTCGAGATTTGAGAATATAAAATTTAAAATGAAAAATATATTATAAACGAACAACACTTAGGTAAAAATTCCCCAAAAAATATTCATTCGAGATAGTTTTTTTTTCTTTATCAATTATAAAATGATAGCAGCATATAAATAAAATTTCTAAATAAATAACAATTGACTACTTCTATAATTGTTTGTGAAAATATTTTTTATTCCATTTTTGTAGCATTGCATCCAATGACGGATTTAGATATTTTACCTCCTTTTAATAAGATTGACGATCTAGTTTCAATTTCAGCATATTTTTTTATTGTTAATAAGCTTTTCAGATTTTTTTTCAAATTTTATTTACTTTATGACTATGCATTTTATTTATATGTTTTAACCCTGACCTGCCTGGTATTTATGTTTGTACGCAACATTATTAAAGCAGATGTTTGGTTTTTTTTTTAAACCATTTAATAATTAATTGAAAGTAACGCAACGTATAGGAACATGCCCATTTATACTTGCCAAAGAAGCAATGTTATTCTTATATTTTAATATTCATTGAATTTAAATTAAATAAAGTTTTGTAATAGACCCTTACTAATCCTAATAACCGTAGGCAACTGGTTAATTGGAAATCCGTCTGTGATTATATCATTGCACAAAAAGAAGACAGTAGTAGATGATATGCGCATTTACTTTCATCACGTGACTGACGTTGCGAGCTGATTTCATAGGGTTTCTTAAATTTGCTTTTGCCTCTTATGCTAACAAATAACTGATGACTTAACGATTTTCAATGAAATGATTACCCTTTAAGTAGATTTGGTAATACAGCTTCCAACTTTGGTTGCTACACAGGAACCAAAGTTGTCTTGATGTGAAGAAAGAAAGATTTAGATACATATGATTTTCTTTTATTGTTTCTTCATATCAAATTTTACATTTACCTTTATTTACTTTTTAATATGTAAACAGTTTTGCTCATTTTTTATCATGTCAGTATAGGATATTTTGAGAATGGGGATTTATGATGTCGAAAAAAATCTGATCAAATATGAATACAAAAACCATGGGTCATCATAGATTATCAACTGTGGAGATTGGCTTACAATTGAAAAAGTAGAAAACGTAAATACTAGAAAACATTCCAAATCAAAATGTTTGAGTTTCGATTCTGAATAACTATTATCTACTTTTAAATCTAGTATCATTAATGAAAATACTGCTACATAAATATTAAAATAGGAAGCTCCATTTACTTTTTTCAAATTAGTTCGGATCTTTTAATTCATCATTGCATTTGGTATGATAAATTATAGTTAAAAATCCAAATTTCGGTAATCAAAAAATTTTCTAGAAGAAACAATTTGAAACGGCCTTTATGCGAGCGATATCATTAAATTATGGTAGTCCTATTTGTGATATTGAAAAATCAACATTTCCTTTAAAATCTTTTGTAATAGATTTATTTTATTATTATTTTTGACATTTTTTCTGGCTAATACTAGGATTGTACTATATTCATGATAAATTTGATTTCTTTTCCAGAGACAAAAAAAAGTTATCATCAATTTACAAAATCAAAATAATTAGTGAGATTTAAAAAAAAATAAACAAGTATTTAAAGATATTTTCTGAACTGATAATAATACTTGGTTACTCAGAATTTGAGATGAATAATAAAGCAAATTTGTAATAATGTATGAAAAATATCTTCGATCCCATTTCTGTTCAGATCTTTGACCTCCAAAACCAGGCATTTGTTGCCTAAGATATGCATTTGTTATTAAAAACCCGGAAAATCTGGACAATATTAAATCTTATAACATATACAATTAGAAGCTATAAAATTCCGCAAGAAATAATTTTGAAAATTTCTCATTTAAAAAACAGCAACTGGAAAATTAATTCGAAATTGAATCTTTTTCTTTCCACAATACACTTCATTCATCAATTTTTTTTTATTTGGTAGCGCGGCATTCCTGAAGGTAAGAAGTAAAAAAAAAATAAAGAAACCGTGTACACACACACACATCGGAAAATATTTCCTTTTCCTCGGCAAATACTCCTGTAACCGTGACTGAAGCGTCTGCCTGCGTTTAAAGGATTTTCGCATCGAATGACAAAGAATGAAAAATGGATCGTTTTGCCGCTCACGCGCATCGAAGAATATAGTAATTTTTTTACCTTTCTACTACTGCGGGAAGCGTAATTAGCCTTTTGGATGTCGCTCACTGTATTCTCTTTTCCTTCTACAATCTTATTCGGAACATCGTTCCTTGTTTGCCATTTTGACTCCAAAATTTATCTAGCTTGTTTTATTCTTGGTAGTACGTTGCCTCGTATTTCAGAACGGAACCGGAAATAAATAATTCACCGCACAATGATTGTTCTTTTTTTATTATTTTTCTATTTAACTGCTATTATAGAGAAGGAAGAAAACAATAATAAACATTTAGTTTATTTTCCGTTGCAAATTCCTTTTCTACTAATTAATCATTCATAAAGTTGTTTAAATGATTTTATTTATATTTTAAGAATTATTTAAATTTTCGAAAAATATTTCGCACTTCCATATTCGATAAATGATAAAAGATATACCAAATTTCATGGTACGATCATAATTGTGATAATATGTGTGAATGTTTCGCTGTTCTAAATAAACTTTAAATACAATCAAATTATAAACCCCCCCCCACAGGAAAAATTTTAAATTTTTCAAATTATTTTTAAACATTTTCATGCATTTTGAGCACATTTTAAAACATGGAAAGTAAACTTTCCATTAATATTAAACTTACTTCCGTGCGACATTTAGCTTCTATTAATTCTTTATTTCATTTCTGAATTGGATTAGAATATCACAAACAGAAGAAAATAGATAACGAAACATTAAGCGTAACATTAAAATTAATGAGCATTAAATTAAAACATTAATTTAAAAACATTTAAAATTACATTTTAAAGCATTAACAAACAGTATTTAAATGTTTTTTTTATCCAAATAAATATTTTTTTAAAAAAACTGTGTAAATTTATAAATGTTTTTCTGCTTGTTTCATCTTTGAATTCATTTTACTAACCGCTTAAATATTTTTCTTTCAATCAATTATCTTCATCTACACGTTTTTAAAACTTTCTAAAAATAGTTCGTGTTATAGAGATAATTGCATTCTTTTTTATTTCAAATAATATCTTTTTTTTTAATTTATTTTTATGCATTTTTATTTCAAATTATAATACTTTTCAAATTTTTCCTATGATTCAACACAAATTTACCTCGAGAAATGGCTAATTATAAAAATTTCATTCATTGCTAGTTCTGTTTCAGACTTAATTTATTTACTGACAAATTTCGAAGCTTTAAATAATGTCTCGTTATTACTCTAAATGCACGTAAATTTACTTTTTAACTTCGTAATAAATGGTTTAATTAAATGCTTTCTTAAATATTTTACTTCGTTTATAGTAGTCATTTGTTTGAATCTTACATTTTATCTATGGTCTTGTTTCAAAAGTAAAAATTCATACTATTTACAAAATTCAACTGAAAATTACTTCATCAGATAGTTTTAATATCAAATTATTAAGTAAAACAATAATGATATTTTAATCAATTTGAAATTAAATTATTATTTTAACGACTTTTAGTGCTTTGGTTGATTAGCTAATTAAAACACTATTCAACGAAGGTGGCTTGTAATACAGGATAATTAGTGTGTGTTTGCTGTAAAAGGAAGAACATCAGATTAAGAGTTCCCAGATTTGCATCTAGAAACAATTTTTTTTGAAAATTTTGATTAGAATTTTAAGTAATTAAAAATAAGGTCTTAATAATAAAAAAAGATAAAGAGGACATTATAATAAAGCAATTAGTTTCTTTCTCTACATTTTGATATTTTTTTAAATATTTTCATGCGTAATTTTCAATAATATTTTTCACTACTACAATAAAATTAAAATCTTTTTTAATTATTTCATCAAATATATAATAATGGGCTCTTCTTCTATTGTTGCAAACAAAGAGAGAAAGATTATATATATTATCTGCATGGTTTATTAGAGGTATAAGAAAATGCAGTACCATTAAAGACAATGTGCAATTAGAAGATAAAATATCGAATCTTTCAGCACTTTTAATGGAAGTGTGACATTACAGGACCAGATTCCATTAGGAAAGTTCATGCATACAATAAATCGAACATGTATAAGGTTATTACAATAACATGTTTTAACAACTATCATAATTTGAATGTTTAAAAAATGCTTTGTTGATGAAATCATGATTTGACACAGCCAAATCATTTGGTCGCCAATGGCGGCGAATTTTGAAATGATCAACCTATCTGTTTCATATAATTAATTCCTGTCGTAAATAATTTGAAACATACACTGAATTACACAAAAAAGAGCCATCTATATACTTTCTATTTTGGATACAAAAGGTATTTTCTTATGAGGCAAAACTTTTTATCATAAAAAAATTATAGTACAAAAAATTCAAATGTTATATTTTTCTGAAATTATTTATTGTTTTAATGTGAGGTTCTCGCAATGCAATGAATTGACACTGGTTCAGTTTTGGAGTATAAATTACTTCAAACATTCATAAGTTGTTTATAACAGTGAATCGAAATCAATGTGATGATGGTTAATTCTCGATTCTATGATTACTTTTTAGCGGACAAACCAATAATGCAATAAGAATCTATTTTGGAAGAATATATATTCAATAAATGGGCATTTGTTATTCAGAGGTTTATTTTTGATGTATAATATATTTCTGATGTTTAGCTGCATAATTGCATTCTAAAAAGGTTACAAAGTTCTGTTTCCAAAAAACAAGCAATCCAATGTTTAGAATCTAAAGTGCAAGAATTTAGTCAGATTTTAATCTTAAATAAGATTTTTATTAGAAAAGCATTTAATGATTTTTCCATCCATTAAAAATATTTTAAAAGCCTTCTAAAGCTTTTTGTTAAACTGTAGAAAATTTATTGATAAAATATTAATAAAAGGAAGAACATTTTTATTATTCTTACTTGCAAAAGAAATAAAAACGCAGTGTTTTCATTTTCGTCTGAAAGAACTGCGGTCAAACGCAAAGCTGACCACACATCACCTGATCGGGAATTCCCACCACTTCATTTTCATCTTCATATCGAAGAACTCTTCTAATGAGGGTCTATTGTTATTTTCCTTCTTTCTCTTTTTTTCTTCGACTCTTCAGTGATAAGAGGCTGACTTGGTCAACCGACCAACACTAATGGACAGTTGAAAGTCGGACTCGGAAACATTTCATTAGAGGCTCCGCGAAGTCGCCAGAGTGAGAGAGAAAAAAAAAATCAAGCGGTTAGTAAAACTCACTTACTAACTGAGGCATTGGGTCTTTCCGAAGTTTTTCTTTCTTGTAAACGGTCGAAAGAATAAGAAAGGGACCAAGACTGACAAAATAAAACGCAAAGCTAAGAAAAATCCTAATATCTATTTTTTTAAAAAGGAAAATGCAAATGCATGCTACAGGCCTCTTAATATTGTTATAAAATAGTGAAATCTACTTTCATATATTTTATATATTGCTTTCGTAAAATTTTAAAAATAAATATAAAACCAAAAAATTCACTTATGTAACCGATTATAAGTGTTTTCAAAATCCTTCTAATTTTCTATCTAACTATATGTATGTAATATCTCTAAATCTAAATGAAATCCTAATTAATTTCCTAATTTTTATCTTAATTTGGCGCATATTAACTTCATCGTACAATATTCTCTTATTTCCTGATCCTTTTTTATTTAATTAATGCAATAGAAGCTCTGTAAAATTGCTGACATCGACAAGTTTCCACTCTCCGAGTGAAGGGATAAAAATATGATGATCTAAACACATTCTTTTACAAGATCCCTATAATTTCCTTATCTAAATCGACACGTGTGAAGAAATCCCCGTCAAAATCTCATAGTATATAATCATGGGGATAAATATTTCGTTGGCTCTATTCTTTTTTCGCTCTTGTGCCTCACTGAGAACGGACATGTTTTGCCTGCGCTTCTTGTACGTAAATTATGCCTCCCAAGATGGAATAAAAGCGAAGTTTAAAAATTCGAAGTAACTTTTCTCTCTTCGGCCACGAAATTGCTAAAAAAAATTATGTGTTTACATTTATATAATCTTAAGTTAGCCCATGTTAACTTCATTCTAAATTATTCTTTTATTTCCTCTCTAAACATGCGCTCTAAAAAAATTGCTGACTCCCACGCTATGGGTGAAGGGGTCTAAATTCTTTAATACCTACACATCCCTTTCAAAGATACCTAAGATTCCCTTGCCTTGGTCGACACGAGTCAAAGAAATCCCTATCAGAATCTCCTCTTTAAACCAACTAAAGTGGGGGGGGATGTCACATTTGCTCTTGTTCCTATGTGAAAAGCATACCTCCCGTGACAAAATGAACTGAAGTTTATTCAAAAAGGTTCTTCCTTTCGGCTACATAACTGACAAAATTATACTATATATATAATTGTAAATTAACAGTAAAGGTGGAAATAAAATATAACACGGCATGCGTTAAAAAGATGATGGACATATTAATTGCCAATCCAAAATTAATGTATATTTCAAAACAGGTGTTTTTAATTTCACTCCCTGATGAAATATTAATGCATCGATCGCCTTGTTTCGTATTCTATTTTACATTTTATTAATTATCCGGGATATTAAGTGAATAAAGCAGCCACTTTGGTTTAATCATTCTAATTTTTTTCATACTAGATAATTTTTTACCAGATAATTTTGAACCATCATCAGACGATGAGAACGAACCCTGGCTGGTAATACCTTCTCCAAATACAGTACCACATTAACCGGAGGCATTTGCCTCAACATGTCAGATTTGAAGTTTAATAGGACCGAACACAAATTTTTGGTGGAATTAAGTTTCAAGCTTTTAGCCACCGATCTCGAAGTTGAGACCCTACCTTTAGACCATTGCTGCCTATTCTGATTTAATAATCAGTGAAACTCACACTTCTAAGAGATATAACTCAGATAGATTTTATATTAATTTTACTAATGTTGATTGCGATGAGTTCTATAATCCATTAGGTGCTCAAATTAATGATCCATTAAGTATTTTAATCACATCAATTGAAATCTTTTAAATAATTTTAATTTATCATAGTTAGTTATATTTACAAAATGAAAACGAGGTTAATTCACACTTGACAAGCTGCATCACGCCAATTTATTCTTGGAATCCATCACCATTGGAAAAAAAAAAAGATGTAACGTCACAGCTTATCGAAATAAGAGAACGGATTTTGGAGGACATGAGCAGACATGACATATTTACCACGTGATTGTAACAACAAGTGATTTGATTCAATTACTTAGCTATGTGCATTCGCATATTAAATATTAAAGTGTTTTGATTATTTAAAAATGACCGTGGCATTATATTTAAAGGAAGAAGAAAACTGGGCATTAATAAAGTTGCACTTGTTTATAGGGATTTAGCTATTTCATATTTTACCGCATTCCTTTAAAATGCGAATAAATAACGTTATCAAACAGATAATATCTTCTGCAATTGTAACAAAAAATAATAGAGGAAGAAAAACACATTCATTATAAGAAATGTTGATAAAAATCTTTACTTGAGAGTGAACAAAATATAATTTTATCCTAGATAACACGTTTCACAATACTCTGTTTAATAAAAAATTCATTACACGTGCAGATCGTGTGATATCTTTTTATCAAGGAAAATGGGCAATTTGATTTTATCTTACTGCTCATATTACACAGTTCGCCAACTTTTATAGTGCAAATAAAATGCTCAAAATTCTAATTAAAATATAATGATTTTCAAATAATATAAGAAAATAATTAATAGAAAACATTCTCTGTGTAAATGAAGTTCAATTGGTCATGACAAGAGAGTTTGTTTTTTGTGCTACAGAAGTATTAAAGCATTTTCACATATATTTAAAATTTGTTCCTTATTACACGAACTATCTTTGACCACCAGCAGATTCGTATGATTTATTCGTAAGGAAATATTATATGACTCTTAGTTCTAATGGCTTTCTCCGGCATTAAAAGGTAAATTTCATCCATTCTATATCGAAAGCATACTTACGATACTTATTCAAAGAAACTACATCAAAATATGCCATCTATAGAGTCATTACACAGCCTCATATCGAAGATTTCTAAATATCTTAAACTGAATAACAATAATAATAAAACACAGAAATCAAAGAATTATTAATATAATTGTGTACAGACGTGGGTATCAAGCCCTCTTGGATCATAAATGAATAAATAAAAACATTTATTACACAAAATTACTAAAATAAAAATAATAAACGGAAATAAAATCATCAATAAATTATTTAAATGTTGGACTAAATTTTCAAATTTATTAAAAGAGAGACTTCACAATGTTGCACTGCATAGGATCACAAATTGCTGAATCCGAAAATGCACCCCAGTGAGAAAGTTCAGACTCTCTCAAGTCACCAAGATGCACACTTTGAGATCGACTGGCCAATAGTACTATCAAGATTTATGCAGGATGAGGGCGACTTTATGCCTTCAAACGCCTCGAATGATGAGAAGACAAGTCAGCCATCTAACTCTCCGACCCGCCACGAAGGCACACGGATTTAAACCATAAAAACTGAATGACCGGACCGCCGCAACAGCCACATTGGCGGGAACTGTGGTTGAGTCCTAAAGGGCCGTCACAGGCCACGGTACAACCCTCCCCGAAGGAAGTACGTCCCGTCATCAATGGGAGGAGTCAGATCCCCCACCTATTAGTGTACCCTCCAGGGTGGAGAGATCCAACCACCATGCCGGAAGCATCTCATCCTCATTTCGAGGGGCCCTCTCGGGGGGATTGATGAGAAGACAAAACAGCAATTCATTTATTTCAATTTAAGAAATCAAACTTATCAAAAAATGACATTTGCTTTGAGTACGTCATTGCATTTATGCTCTCAAACACACGTCTTTTTCAGAGGTATTTTATGACACATCACGTTTATCAGCTTGTGATATAGATTGCACGAAGTAAATATCATTGAATAACTATCTATGATGCAACCTTTAAACAAAATTTCATCAAAATTGTGCAAATACGTTATTTGCCGTT
>JAPMOR010078937.1:2586-31892 GCA_026543865.1 Argiope aurantia
ACACACACACACACACACACACACACACACACACACACACACACACATATATATACACACACAAATGTATTTCGTGTATATCGGAAACTGCTCTAATGATTTGGATCAAATTTTATATTTAGATAAGGTTTTTTTCTTTCAGTTTATAGGTGTCTATCCTAAAGTATCTTATGCATAACAATGATGTGTCCATAACTCCATCAAAATTTACTATCAAGCATAAAATTATGAACGACATTTGTGTTGTTTTAAAAGCCTTACACTTGTTCTATTTATTATGTAAATTATCCTTCTTGATGGAACCAAAACCTATAGTAACATTTTGATAATATAAACGCAACTATTAGGATAATCTATTTTCTACTTGTTCATTTTATTTAATCGCTTTTTTATTTCTCGTATAAAATATACTGATAATAAAGCCTCTTTCATTAGCTAGGAACTACAGGAGTAAAATCAAGACGAGATAAAGAAAACACTTTAAATTTTATTCAATAATGAAAATTATTGTTCCAAATTTGAGGATAAAACTTAATAATTAAATAACCTTTTTTTAAAAAAATTAGTATAAGATAACAGTGCAATTAAAGCCTCCTTAAAGATTTACTTTTAAAAATTATAAACCGCTATACAAATAATTTTTGTGAATACAATTTTTTGAAAAAGAATACTGATAAAATTTTCTAGGAAAAGTTTAAAAAAAAATCCCTTTTTTTTAAATCAGTAAAATTTAGAAATTAGTAGAATTAACGTAGGATTATAAATTGATTTAATTAAACGTAATAAGCATTTCCAGCCTCCACAGCATATTTATAGCACATTTCATAATTCTGGATAAAACGGTCTGGCATTTATTGTATCAAAACACAAACAAACATACATTCTTGTTTATTAGTAGTTGAGATCAACTTAATCGATATGAAAAAGATCTGAATTTACTCATTACAAAAAAATATATATAGATAGATATACATTGATGATGAATTTATTAGTCTGCATATGAAACTTTTCTTCAACAATTATATTAGGAAAACAATAAAATTAAAATTATATAAAGTAAGTAATTAATAACCATTATAAATAATGTTCCTTAAGAAAATATTATTTAATTAAAATGCAAAGATGTTAATTGATTTCTTTTAACCTTTTAAAGGGCCATTTTTTTCTAGTAATATTATTTTTAAGCTTGAAATTAGAATGAGAAAAGGGATTCATTTAGCTTATTAGATAAATTTAATTTGATTAATTAATAATTAAGTAAAAAAATCAAGACACATCATTTTGCCAGAGATAAAGAACTGAAGCCGCTAAGTTTCTGACTTACTAAAAAAATTTGTCAGAACTTATGCCAACCTACATAATTTCATACAAAGATTGATAAATTTGGTGGGAAGCATACTTCCCACGGCCCTAGCAAGGGTTAATTAGAAACCAATTCTATGTTTATTAGTTTAAATATTAGCGAAATAGACCCGGTTGAAAAGTTGCAAAATTTCTTGAAATTAATTAGATTAATTTTTATAAAGATATATTTTTATTTTATGTTATGTAAATTAAATTCTTTATATTATTTTCGAAACTATGCTAATTCCAGAAAAAGACAATATTTTTTTATTAAAAATTAAAATAGGAAATTAGATGATGTCACCCTTTTCTGTTAGATTCCGATTTTCCCCTCTGATTTTAATCAAAAAAATGTTCTAGAAACTGATATTCTTTAATGCAATTAGGATCTACTTTTTGCATGGTTAGGTGAAGAATTTCACAGTTACAGACACTTTAAATGAAAAAAAAAAGAAATCAAATCATGAAATTTGCATCTAAACTATGCTAATAATAAATGTAACATTTAAAATTTTTTTGGATTTGTATATAATTCTCTTTAATTACTTGGCTGTAATTAAAGTATAAAACTTCCTTGAAATTCAAATTAAAGTTTCTCTACTTTCAAAGGTACTTTCAGTTATTTTTTGAATTTTTTTTGGGGGGAAAATGGTTTGCATTTGCTGTAGCAAAATGTAATTTTTATGTTAGATTTTTATTACCTTAACCTTATTAGCCACGTAATTCTCATGCATTATATTCTTTTTCTGGATGTAAAGCGGTTTAACTAATGTCTTCTTTCTGAAACTTCATGGATTTTTTTTTATTTTTTACAAATTGAAGATTTCTTCTCAAAAGAATATATCTGAAAAGAATATTAAAAAGGGGAAAAAAACTAATTTACTTTCAAATCGAATTGCAATGGTTTTTGAGAGTAAAATTTAAATGAAAGTAGTACTTTTTGATTATAAAATAAAAAATAGATATAAGTTTCGCCGAATTTATTACCTTGTTAATACTTTTGCAATACCTCTGGTACACACACACTCACAAAGCACCTATAATTTAAATATTTTTATTCATTATTCCCAGATAAGAATTTTTAACCAGTTAATATTAACGGAAAGTGTACAGCGATTTTACAACGAAATATTTGAATATTGTACAAGTATAAGCATAAGCAATGGATGTTGGCAATGAAATGTTTAAAAACTTTTTGTTATTAAATACGTGCAGTTTTTCAATCAAATTTGATACAGGGTAAATTCAAGGTCAATCATTTATTTTCTTGTTTTTTAAATTTGACCTACAAGGAATATAACTTATGATCCTTTAAAATAAGGTGAATCCATAAAACCATTTTGAATTATTTTCTATTAATTAAATAAGTATAATAGGTTTTTTTTTCTGATTTGCATTTAGAACAATTTTATTTATCATCGATTTCAATCAGCGCGTTAAGGATATTAACAATTTCTTAAAAACTGTAACATAATGTTTTGTAATCTGTTTCGATGAGTTGTAGGTTTATATTTCAATATAATTTTCAGTTACAAACACAATATAGAAATAAAAACCCTAGGATTCATTACAATGATTGTTCTACAAAAAGATAACACGAAAAAACTATATTCTATTTCTATATTTGGATAGCGTGATAATCAAGATATATTATTAGAAATATTTAAAATCGTAGCATATATGGCTCTATACATTTTGAAGATCTGTAGCAATCTGGAATCTTCCCTAGTTCCAACTGAATATCTATAGCGTTCTGTATAATATTATTTCTGGATAACATAGTGATTATTATATATATATATATATATATGTGTGTGTGTGTGTGTGTGTGTGTGTTATGTTAACAATGGACATTGATGTCTCTGAAGAATACAGCGTGAATATGTTTGAAAGATAAAAAAAACACGGGGCTAGTAGAGTGCTGATATGAATGAATGATAAATTATCCGCTACATAAAAACTAAAATTATAAATCACTGTGTCTTTTGCAAAGATTGACAGTGGCGTTTGCCAGTGCGTTTCGACCGAAACAAAATTCGAAAAGAATTCTCGAAATATTAAGTAGCCATTTATTGTGGGTAACAAAAACTTTAATTTTAATTTTTTCCACAAATCTGGTTGTACATTTCATGAGTATATGGAATTTAGATGTAAGAATCATATTTCAGAATTATATTTCTTTCATTTTTTTTCTTTTATAACCATTTCAATAACTCATTAACATAAATTGACAGGCTATCGTCTGGTTCAGGCGCTTGGTAAGAAATATAACAGATTCAGAGTGAGAGCTAATAATACGCCAAATAACTTTCTTATTTCTCATTGCTTTGAATAGTCATTATATTCATGTGGGTGAGGTCATATACACCAATATAATCCGGTAAGTTTGTTTTTGAAAACTTAGAAAAGTCTTAAATTCACAGATACCTTAAAAGAAGTAATAAATTTTTTGGAAAGTCGAAATGATTCTATCAAACTTGGTTGCATTTATCAATACAAATAATTACATATATTTGCAAATGCATACAGTGTAACGAATGCGACAATGGATATGAATTATTAAGGCACATAAACATCATTATAGAAAGTCCACTCACCTTTTAACCTTTAATTAGTACTTTTCCCACTTTCTCAATAGCTTCCTTTGATTGATCTTTATAAAGGTTGTTCGATGTAGCATATGCTAGGGCATAAAACGCTCTTTGGTGCATTCATTAAGCCAACCTGACTACCATGTGACATAAGCCAACCTGACTACCATGTGACATAAGCCAACCTGACTACCATGTGACATAAGCCAACCATGATTAGGGATTGCAATATCGGACCAAAAGTTCAATACCGGTATTCGATATTTTTTTAAATCTTAATACCGGTAGTAGAAATTTTAGAAAAAGAAAGAAAACACAGGTATTTCTTTGTTTTATTTGCCAGTTTTATTAGAATGTGTAAATATCACAAAAAATAATTGTAATTTATAAATTATAACAGTATATAAAGAATCGCAAAAAAGTAAAAAACCTTATTTAAATCACTAAAAAATGTAAATATCACTATTCAGTCAACGGTATTATTACAAATTTTTATAATGTGATCTTAAAAAACATAATTCACTGTCATTAAGCCTGGAACGTAATTTTGTGCAAAAATTACCAGCGATTGAAAACGCGCATAAAGCAACTAGCTCAATGCGCGCTAGTTGGTGGTACTGTTAGCAATGCGAGATATACTTTTTCCAAGTTTTTACCTCTAAATCCCTCATCTGCAAATAAATCAATTTCTCGTCAGATGGTTTTGGATATAGCTGATTTCTGTATTGTTGATTTTTTTATTATTTATCGCTAATTCTAATTTTTGTTCAAGGGAAATTTCCTTTTACTATCGACATTAGTGTCATCATAATCTTCGATAATTGTACCGAATTCTTCTGGATATGGATAGGTTTGTGGGTAAAAAAATTTTAAGAACATTTACTATAAACTTGATCTGATTTGAATTGGTTGTCTCTTTTCTTCTTTTCCATTTTCATTTTTAAAATCATTATAATTATGTAAATACCGTAAGATATTCTGTATTACTAATCATCTGTAATGTTTACGTCTCATAAAACCATGAGTTTTCATTGTTAAATGTAAACATCTCCTCCTTTCATCTTTCCTCTCACCCCTATTTTGTCGATTTAAACCCATCCTAACGCATGCACAAAAGCGCGGAGGTTTTTACAATCCGTTATCAAACAGTATTTTATCACTTCTCTTGATTTTAGGATGCAACTTTGTATTCACAATCTAATTAATTACTCCCGTTACTGAGACATAAAAACAAAAACGTATACTATTTTGCTATATTGACGATCTATGAACATATAGTGGAGACAATTTAAAAAATTTCTAGTAAATACCGTAAAAACGGTATTTAAACTTGTGAATACCGATACCCAGAATATTAAAGAATCTTGGCGATAGTACCATTATGTCTTGGGTTCCAACATTGGTTCTAGAACATTCGTTGTCCTCTCACGGGAGCAATATGAAATTCTGAAATCAGTCAATCAATTAATTTGAATTGAACATTAAAGAGTTATAAAGTGAAGTTTTTTCCCTCGGAGAATTTGTCTGTGCTTTGTGTAACTACAATTTTTTCATAGTAATTAGCTGTTTGCGCGTTGATGCTTAAAGCAATGTGTGTGCGCGCGTGTGCTTGGGTAGGCTTCGGTTGGGGTTTGGTAGTAAGTAATCGTATAGGATCAGTATCTTTATTTCTTATTGTACTTGTTGTTGAATCTGTTGTTCCTTATTGAATTTTTGCGATTTTTCCATAATTGTATGTATTTTCTATTTGACATCATTCATAAATATAAAATTTATGATTTTCAGATTTGATAATTGTATAATATAGAAGCTGGTTATAATTTTATGGTTATAATTTTATCGCATGTTCTTTTAGTAATCAACATGGGACCATATTCAGTTAATTGATTATAAATTGAAAAGTAATATAAATCTTTGAGTTTTATTAGGATAATTTAAAATTGAAAAAAAAAGATTTAATGAACCTATATTTCATAATATTATTTTATTAAGAACCCTTTATGGTTATAATTTTAAAAGCATTTTTGTCAAAAAAAGATTCCAATTAAATTCAAATATTATTTCATGAGTTTTAATAATATGTTTGCAATTTTCGGAATAAAAGAATTCTACCTCACATGTGTACCATTTATTTATGCATCTTAAAATTTAAATTATGTACAGTTCAATAAGCTTCGAGCTGGAAGGCACGAACCCATTCCGATATTCCAATAAAGTAATCTGCTCGCGGAAAGTAATATAAATTAAAAACCTTTACTCAGAAGTTTGTAACAGCCTTTTCGCACATTTTTATTGGGTTGAGTAAAATGGTGAATGATTTTAGTTAATTATATATGGAGAAGTAATAAACATATAAAGAAAACGTAATTATCAGCCTTCTAAATATATTTTAAGCTAATATAATGTAGTGAATAAAAAATGCAAGATTTAAACCTTTTGTAGGTAGATTATTTACAATTACATAACGTAGAAAAGCGTTCCTTACATAAATCGATATAATAGTAATTACAATTTTTTAAATACAGTTTTTTTTCATTCCCTGCGTCCACACGTCTCAACATTCAAAAATTAAAAAAAAAAGTACCCAAAAATGTTAATCTTAATAAAGACTAGTCTGTATAATTGGATGCTTTAATGCTAAAACGTTTCAATTTAGAATTTTTTATAAATACTGATATTTTAGTTAAACATTATAGAAAAAGCTTTTGACGCATATTTATTCTGAAATGGTTTATTTTACATTTTGCATGGCCTGTATAGGAATGTATCCAAGTGAGACAACATTTTTTTAAAAAAGTTTTTCTCTCATCACCGCTTTTTTTCCAAATCTTCTGAGAATTCTGTTGAATTATTTTTACATTTTTATAAATTTTTTTTTTTTGCTATCGTTGTGAAAGCGGAATTTTATAATGGATTTTATTTATTTCTTGATGCGCCAAAATCTTAAAATTTTGTAAATTTATGTATTCGTAATAATGACATACTTTTGTAATAATTTCGAAACTTAATTATCATCATTCAATCATTCTGTTTAGTTAAATTGTGATGCGATACTAGTCATTCCATCTCCTGAAGGATATAAGAAAAATTATTGTGATTTTTTCTTTAATATTTTTATCACTATAAATTAAAGAATAAAAGAAATACAAATAATTTAAATACTAATGAACTTTTCATATTATTATTAAAACCATGTTTTTCTCTTGATATTTTACTTTTGTTGAATTATTCTTAATTTTTTAACATTTTATTTACGTTATATTGTGATGTAAATTTTTTTATTAGAATTTTTAAGTACGTGTTCATTGGCAATGGAATTAAGAAGCCATATTGCAAGCAATACATTCTACATTCGCTGTTTAATTAATTAACTAACTTTTTATCCTTTTAATAGAAATTGACCATTTCGGTAAAAAGTACAAAGAGGATTTTTTTCTCTTATTTATTCTTTTAAACATTGTGAAGAACAAAAAGTCATTAACTACTTTTTTTTATCTTCCCTCTCAAATTAAATGTATATTTAAAAGTAGTTAAGATTTTCCTGTGAAAGTCCTTTTATTAAACTATTTCAAACTACTTTAAGTTGAAGAAGAAAAAGAAGTATAATCAGATTTCTCTTTGTTTTAAACTGTTAATGAAGATGGAAATTTTCAGACTTTTTTCTTTTTTTTTATTAGCTTAATTAGGGTCTCAGGAATAATTTCGGATTCACTTCTATGTGGCAACACAGGAGTAATTTGACAAGGGACTAGCTTAATTGTACATTTTAATTGTCAGAAGAATTGGCTATTTAAAAATGCGATAAAGTTAAAAAAATGTGTGTAATAATTTTAGCAGAAAACAAAAACATTAATATTTTAAAAGTTCTTAACAGAATTACCTGTTAGCAGAATGCATTGGGATTTCATAAATTAAAATTTGGCTATATTATCCGCAGTTTTTTTATAAAGTTTATCCTTACATGCAATGTATAAAACAATCTGCTTTGAAAATTTTAATTTTCTATGTTATATCAATTCTGTTTGAATTAGCATATTGTTATGAGGGGGAAAATTGTGTAGTGATTGTACAATGAATAAGCCAACAGGCTCGTTAATGGATAATGACATTTTATTCAACACAGAAAACGCAGACAACATAACACAAATGAGGCCTGTTGGTCCACGGGTGGAATTTTATTTCCCTTATACCATCCAATGGTCAACCATTGGAGAGGCATTCCCATTATCCATTCCATTCCATTATCTGCCACCTGGAGACGCTGCATCTAAGGGTTACAACCCCCCCCCCCCGAAGGCGGAAACCTTTAATCACTGACTTTGATTTCCCTAGAAATGTAACAACTACAGTGGCTAGATTAAGAACAAATCACTATAAGGGAATGAAAATCTTTCCTGATGAGACAAGAATCTATATTTTTTTCAAGAACTGTCTGTAAACTGAGCTCACACCGAGACACATCTTCGAGTGCTCATATATTACCGCAGATATCTTACAGCTGATGGATCCACTTCGGGAGATCCTTTACAGTTCTGAAGTATCAAAGCTGGCGGCAGTGGTCCTTCAAACCTTTGACAATATCTGAGACTTTCTTTCCTCACTTTTTGCATTTCCATGGACACGGCAACAACAACAGAAAACAGAAGAATAGAAGGGGCAAATCCTTACTAAGCAATAACAGCGTGACAACTTGCTGGGTATCAACACTCCAAAGATAGTTATCTATCTACTCGATTAATTCAATTACTATTTCATCACATGATTATTCCTAAGTCGACTCGCATGTTATAGGTCCCGTCACTGGTCATCGAATGTTCTTGAACAAACAATAGAGTTCGAGTCTTAAGGAAGCTTTTGCAAGAATCTTGATTATTCTGAATTATTTTTTTCTGACAAGGTTTGAGTTCATTTCCCCGACATTCCTTCAGCATCCTTTAGAGCTATCTGTAATATCTCTTCTTTACCATAGTACTTACTTGTACTTACTTCTTTACCAAAGCAGCTGTTCAGAAAAATGATGTTACAAATAACTAACAATATTTATACAAAATATTTATTCATTTTATCATGAATTAGAGATATATAATAAAATGAAATGAGCCATTTTCTTTAGGTTATAATGGATCTGGAATTACCTAGTTAATATTTTACTTGATTCCTATATTCCGAGGTCAATTGTGCTCTTGGAGGATTTTCAAGAGATACTGACTCACTGTTGTGATTCGTTTTAAGAAAGACTAAAAAGGTTTTTAACTATCAACCAGACTTCAGCAGGAAATTCGTTGCTACAACGTACCGCCTATTTTGGAATTATGCAGATTGAGAGTACATAAAAGAATAAAACCCATAATGAAAAGGCGTTTTAGTACAAAAAGTGCAATCGTATCATATTTGAAATAATTACTTTCATGTACAAACATGTATATGTATATGTTTCATTATATTTATTTTCATTATTAAACATTTTACTACAATTGGCTCATTGTAAGTCAGACAGGCTGAGGTCAATGTGAACAGAGTTAACGAAGCTATTTCTGTTTACTTTCAAATATGATAATATTAATTTACTTGATTTCAAAACAATATAATGTATTTTAAATTATATTCAAATAATAATTTTAAAAAAACGTGGTGCTCAGTCTTGCATTGGCTGAAGTACTGCAGAAGTCGCTAACATATTCTTAAATTAAAACCAAGCATATTAAAAATATTGGAAACTAGTTTACATACAAACATTTTTTTTCAATATTCAGAAATAGAATTCATCATTATTAAGTAAAAATCATTGATAGTTTCCTCCCTTTTAGCATGCAAAAATTAGTTTCCTTTATATTTATAAATCGATTTAGTTTAATTATATTTCAATCCTCTTTTGAATTATTTTTTCGAGCAAACCTCGTAAGTAAGAGTCATTATTAACCCTTTTGCTTCTGATTTGGGCTAACCAGCCGTTCTAATTCTATAATAGATAATAGTTTCTGTCTCAAGCTAGAGATTCAGGATGTAAAAAGAGTTATCATCAAACATGTCCTTTTTTTACATGTTGCGATTCTCGTTTGAAACATAAGACAACGGCCCTGGGATAAAATTTGCACTGCCGGTTGGGCCGGATCAGTTGTGAAAGAGTAAAACTGCGAATGTGCCACCAAATTGAGGGCCCAATATCCAAAATTCTTTTTCTCAATGCAAGCGGAGTGACATTATGCCCAGACGAATTTAACATAAGCTTGGTCCAGACGGATTTAACATAGGCCAAATTAGCTTATTCTATAGTTTTTCAACTGAATCGCACTTCGGGACTGGGACTCTCGACCCCCTAAGCTGAAATCTTACCACTAGGCTAGGCTGTATATTTATGATTAGGCCTGATCAATGATATGCAAAGAATATGAATTGATTACAATGCTTTATATCAATAGATTAGTGGCTGTCTTACCGAAATATGATATAATCATATCCAACCTAAAGAAGAAATCTAAAAATATTTTAAAATTCCTTGTGGTATTTCTTCTTTCCAATATAACTCATCCTCGAAATAGAAGAATTTGCAAATTTAAAACACAAGGTCTTAATTTTGAAACAAACAGATCCTACTCTGTCAAGAATTCTATTCCATTGATTTCGTATATATCTTTGAACGATACACGTTAAATCTGTCGGTTGTTCTCACATGTATGTGAAAAGGAATCTTGAACAGTATTTTTAAGGCTTAAGTTTTAAAACCGGCTCTATAACAAGATCTGAAATTGTAAGGGCTCGCGAAAAAAAGGACTACGCGGTTTTTTTCTCCTAATGGAAATTAAACATTGAATTGAAAGTTGATTTTTGTTTACGAATTGAGTTTCTTGTGATGGTAATATAATTCGACAGGTGATCTTCCTTGTCTTTTGATAATTTATGTCATATTTTTGCTGCTGGTATAAAAATACATCTTATATATCTCATAGAATGATGTTAAGACTCAAATGTCACATTCGATCTTCTAAAAAGACCTGAAATTATTAGACTAGCCATAAAATGGCTAAAGCATTTTTTTCCAAATGGGACATAAATATAATTAAATTAACCTGGACAATGAACTGAAAGTTGATTCTCACTTACGAGTTGTAGAATGTAATATAATGTAATATAATTTGACTTATCTCCATGTCTTCAGATACGATGTACGTTTTGCTTACTCTGCCATAGTACTAATGACTTGTCTGCAGAGTTAATGCATGTTATGTTTGATATGATGGTATTTTTAATAACTTTCCGATTAGTGGAATTTTTAAAGAAATATTTAGGCCTGCAGAGATGATGTGCATTATCTTTATGCCGTTGGTGTGCAAATGACGTCATGACCGGGTGGGGGTTCAAAGATATTTGGGCGTCACTGGAAGAGGGAAAACTTTTTAGAGATACATATTTTGGGGGACTTCCAAAATAAATGTTGCAATAAAGCTCATGATTTCAATTAAAAAAATTAAAAAAATTTAATTACAATATAAATAAAAAAATTAGTAAAACAAGTGGTTTTGATTAAAAAAATAAAATCTTCGTGTCTTAAAATATTTAGATTGTGCAAATTATTTTCATCTTTAAAGTGTTATCTAGCTATTTTACTGGGATAGAGTTAATTCATAATTTCATAATATATAACTTCTAAGTCATTGCGTTCTGAAAAATCAGTAGCCTCAAATAAATGCTATTTCAGTGCTAATCAGTGGATTTGTTAATTACCTAGTACATACTCTCTCTGTCACACACACACACACACACACACACACACACACACACACACACACACACACACACACACACACACACACACATATATATATATATATATATATATATATTCCTACAAATATCGCCAATCAATCGTAATAACGCAGCGCATTTAATCGCTAGTTCAGCAGCTTGCTTGTGTCTAATCCTCCAATTCCCCCGGTCTTGAATGCTTACTTTTTTTATAGTCTTTCCATAGGAAATGATGCCACTGACAGGAAGTGGTGTAATCTTGGGAAAGTACCAGAACTTTCTCCAGGCTTCAAGGAAAAACTGCTCTCGGTGATATAATGTTCAGACCATCTGGAATCTTGTAGTAGATTCCTTTCGTCGCCAAGCTCGCCAAATTTGCATGTCAGGTTTTACCACTTTTTAATAATATATATATATATATATATTCTACACAAACTCTAAGAGTTGTTGCAAAAACACTGTAAAAATCATATATTGTATAGGGAAAAACAATATATGACACCACAAGTGGCGATACGGTGAGAAGCACACACATGAAATGAGAAATAAAAAGAAAGACAAATTTTTGTTGACAAATGTAGTGTTTACAATAATTGTTTAAAGTTACGTCCCCTAATAGTTACACATGCTTGACCGCTTCCTTGGAGCCTGATTTACATTATAAAAAAATAGACATTTCCAGATTTAAGTTATAAAATGCTAGACATTTCACCGCACGTGCATCAGTTAAGGATATTCCAACAACATGATCCTTATCTGAGTCAGATAGATCAGATAAGACTTTTCAGATGATCCTTTAAAAATTAAACGAATCTAGATAAATCGGGAGATCAGGCTGGATAAAGGACTCGTTCATTATGCTCAATTCTCAAAACTCTCCATTCTCTTTCCTTTACAACAACTCCATTTTTCTTTCATTTATTTCCTGTATTTGAGCCTCACTGCATCACTTACATTCACATATATTCTCATGGAATAAAATATTATTAGAGTGTCCTTCA
The DNA here is from genome assembly GCA_026543865.1 of Argiope aurantia. Taxonomy (NCBI): domain Eukaryota; kingdom Metazoa; phylum Arthropoda; class Arachnida; order Araneae; family Araneidae; genus Argiope; species Argiope aurantia. The sequence continues at coordinate 15,266 of JAPMOR010078937.1, forward strand.
TTCGTCCTTGAAATTTGTATCTAATTCTCTATCTCTTTATATACTATAAAATGAAAAAAAAAACGGAAGGTATTATTGATATCACATATACAAAAGAAATCAGAACTATTATTACACCATTTTAAAAGGAGAAAATTCTATGCATTTCTCCGTCTTTATTTAGATTTTTAAAAAATGTAAATATAACAAATTCAAAAATGCTAATCTTAACGAAGACTAGCATTCATAATTATTCTTTAGTTTTTACTTCTTTTCTCATTATACTTCGATTTTTGAAATCTTTATATAAGAAATACTGAGAACTTAGCACACAGATTAAAGTTTTTTTTAAATTCCTCGAAAAAAGACTAATTAGATTTATGGGAATTAAACACATGATTGTCATGAAATTGAGTAACTTTATCTACTGATAACACTCCATCTTAATTTCGCAATTAATTAATTAATTATCTGACGTTACACTTTAATAAAAAAAACCCGAACTACTTGTTCTTTTTTCATTCTCTTGAAAGAAATGAAATATTTTTTGTTTGTTCCTTTTCTTTAAATTAAATGCGGATTCCTTCTTAATTTGTATTTTACTCCTAATCTCAGAAAAAGAAAAAAGAAATCACTTCACATCGGCAATGAAATTAAGAAATTTTAAATTACTTCCTTCTGCATTTAAAGAAATTAATTTCCGTTTTCACCTTTAGCAACAGTATGGTGTTAACACTCCTAAATATAAAACAGTTCATTTAAAGACAGTAAATAACTAGAGTCATACTTTATTCTGATATTGCAGATTACACACTGTGATGTTAAAATAAAATTTTGTTATCGATCAAGTGGTTAATTAAGAATTCAGTAACTTTTAATATATTCCAGAGAAACAATGGATAATTTTTATTGAAAAGTCATAGATTAAATTGACTAGAAAATGCAGTTATCATGCGGTAGATTATCTAAGTTAAATAATCAGCATTCAAACGGAGTTTATAATTTAATATAGTATTAAAAAGTATTCATTCATATACTTTTAATATTTTATAGAGGATTTCAAAATCTTTATATTTCAAAAAATAATAGGGATCTTACACTTTCCTTACTTCCCTTATAGCATTTATATATTGTATAATACTACGTTAAAAAATATTCGCATTATACGATATTATAAGATTGTATATTTTGAATTATAAGATATTAAACAATATTCGCATAATACGATATTATAATATCGTATATATTGAATTATAAGATATTAAACAATATTCGCATTATTGTATAATATCGTTGAATATTGAGTGATATAATTTTATATAACCTAATTTTGTTCAAAAGTCATCCTGCCTGGTTCTTGATGTACTAAGAGCTAGAGGTACATATCTTTCAATATTTATGATTCTTTGGGTGATAACAAAAGCGTCGTTTTGTTTAGTATTTATGAAGTTTTAAAGACGTTTGTTTTGTTTCTTCCTTAATTACTATTCGACGCGAGTAACTTATTTACGTATTGCTCTATTTTTAATCATCTTGTCGCATCTGCCTTAATGAAAATGTTAAGATCAGATCACATTTTTGATAACTGTGGATAAATAAATTAATTATAATTCTCATATTTTTTTATTATTTATTTCCGAATGGCTTTTACAGACATTTATATTATTTATTCATTCCTTGCTGTTCAACATTAGTAACTTATTCATGTATTGCACTATTTCTTATCTTAATGCCTCATTTGTCTTGATGAAAATGTTAAGCTCCTATCCTAATGTTAAGCTTAATAATTGTGGATAGATAGATTAATATTAGATTGATGGATAGATACATTAATTATGATTCTTTGGTGGATAAGAAAAATCGCTTTGCCATTCTGAACGGTTTTTTAAGACACTAATATTGCTTCTTCATCCCTTGTCGTTAGACACGACTAACTTATTCACGTATTGCTCTGCTTTTTACCTTGTTGCTGCGTTTGTCTTCATGAAAATGTTAAGCTACATCACATTTTTAGTAATTGTGTATAGATATAAGTTAACCATTTGCAATCAAGAGGTGACTCATAGTCAACATTCAAGACGGTGCATCATTTTGATGTTTATTTATTTACTTTTCAGTTTTGATTGTTAAAAATATCTTCAGAATGGTAAAAAGATGTAAATTAATTTTTCGAGAAAAATTGAACCTGAAACAATTATATATATAGTTTTTTTATTTTCCGGAACAATAAATAAGCCCTTGTATAAAGTAAATAATTTTGCATCGAAATGCTTTTCCGAGTGCAAAGGGTAAATTTAAGATCTTGACGTAAGCCATAGTTTTTGGAAACCCTGTCTTAAAAAATAAGAAACGTGAAAGCCCGCAAAACTAGAAATGAAATGAATGACCTTCAGAAAAGTTCTGCTCATTATTATGTATTTTATATATAAAAAAGTAAAAATCACCCCCACAAATTTGTTATTCTAACGAGAGACGATATTATATTTTCATTTTCGTGTGACATCCAAGAGCAAGAAGCAAAACCAATAAAATAACTTTTATCTTAAGAAAGAACTACTTGCATAATTGACTGCTTTTTTAATCTTTGTATTGAGCTACTTAGCATTCTAAACCTGTGGACAATAATGCAGAGCGAAACACTGTAGACAGGCTGAATATTTTTTTTCTCTAAAAAACGACTAATTAAATTTTTGCAAATAACGCAGCTCTCGTTGACCTTTAAAATTAGTAAATTAATTTACTGATAGTATCTCACCTTACTTACTTACTTCACTAATTAATTAACATACATTTTTTTTATTTCCTTAATAGAACTGGGGCGTATCGCACCATGAATGAACTAAAATATTTTTTTTTTTATCTGTGTCCCCTTTACATTGTATAAAATAAGAAAATAAAACACCGTAAAATGTTTTTTTACAATGTCTTTCTTTTAAATTAAATCTGGGTAAGTTCCTTTTGTTAGCTATTTTAACCTACTTTAGGTGACAGAAAAAAGCAAATCAGATTTTCGTCTCACGTCTCAGCGTTAATGAAGTTGGGAAATGTTAAGTCCTTTTTTCTGGTAATTAAGGCCCAGGAATAATTCTGAGCGTGCTACGTTTCTGCGAGACTGGAATTTTCTAACAAAGGATTGGGTTGACTTCGCAAAAGTTTAAATAAGTACGGTGAGAATAGACTAATTGGGGAGTGAGATATGCTGATGGTGGTAGAAATAAATATGCTACTCAAAAGAATTTTTAAAATTTTATTTAGATAGGCTTTATTTGAAAATGCCGTGTTCTCAGAAATAGAAATAAAAGCACGTAAAAATAAAATCTATTATAAGGCAATAGATATATTTTTACTTCCACGTATACATAGTCTTGAGTAAATTTAATAATCGACAAAAAATTCAAACTCTAAATTTTGACCAATCTCCATATTTTAGACCTCCCTGAGTTTGAAAACCACATTTTTGTAAAATGTCCGCCTGTCTTCTGTGACATAGATAACTCTAAAACGCTTCAAGCAGACGTATGAAATTTTATATACGATCTTTGCAACAAATTTGCAGAATTCTTTCAAATTTTAATCTGTTTAGAACAGGTCCAGCTGTTTTAATATAAGTTGACATGTTAATTACAAAACAAAGAGAGCTAGATAAATAAAATTCGTTACATAGATTTTTTTTTAGCTAAATCCAACTAAAAGTTTACTGTCTGTTCTTTAAGAAACTTGTAAGCGTGATTATTCAAAAATTCAATGGTTTAAAGATATCAAATTTGTTATGGGATTTTAAGACTATAGGTGCAGTTTTGTGTCAAATTTTCATTCAATCGACTGAAAAAAACCTCTCTCAAATTCAAATTTGATTTTTGGATAATATTTAAACATGATTCGGATTAATCGCCAAATAACTCGCCAAGGATGACATGACGGATTCCGCAAAAATCCAAAATTCAGGCCAAAAGTTAAAATTTTGTGTCTACTGTTTGTCAATGCCATGTAAGGTATTCTCTGGCATGATAAGTTTATTATAGAGTATGCGAGAAATTTTTGACGAGACCATTCCCTTTGATTTCTATAGAAGCAGTTTTTATAAAACATTTCAATAAAATTAATGCTATTTATATAGGTTATCAATGTATAAAATAATTTTTGTTTGGAGAGTTATTTGTTTATTATAAATATTAAAAATGTTAAATATTAAATATCAGCGCATATAATTATCCATCATGCTCAAAAGTTATTTACAATACAAGTTAATTAAAAATTAAGGACATTTTTAATATTTTTCTGTAATAATTTCCGCAAATGTTGTCACAGAAACAAAAATTTGGTATTTTCTTAAAATTCAAAAAAAAAAAAAAAACATCTTTTTAATGGTATGAATTTGATTTTCTTACAAATTTTTTTCTTATTTTTATATGTTTCTTTAAAAAAATTTAATGCGAAATATAATCTAGTTTCCAAATTTACGATGAAATTCAAACCTATTTCATCTGTCCTTCAAATTATTAGCTTTCTTTGGTAAATGCTAAATTAAAATTTAAAAAAAAAATTTTCTTCGAACAGTCATTTCAAAGAAAGTGTTTTCCTCACAGTTTTCCTTCATAGTCTTCTCCCCTTTTTTTTACGCACGCCTTGATAAATGTTTGACTATTTGCATTAAATTTGCCTTTTTTTTAGTATAGTTATTTTATCATTTAAAAAGGAGAAATTTTGGATAAATTCATTTCCTGTCAATTACTTACCAATCAGAAACGTAGCAATCCATAAATACAAACTGATCGCCAAGGGTTTCTAGTACATTTATATTTTATTATAATGAAAACTTCATTTAAAATTATGAATGAAAAATATATCATGTGGTTCTTTGAAGACGCACACAAATTTGTATGAAATGTATTATTAGTTGGAAAATGCTAATAAAATAGTTGATATTTATATATAATTGTGGAATGTGAAATTAAAAAACCTTAAAAGGAACTTATGAAAGTGACAGTTTCCCATGCGAATTGTTGCAATCATTGTATTTTTCTAAAATTGTGAATTATTGTAAACTAGCTGCCTTTGGCAACCAGCCGGTTCGCCAGTATTACCGCTCGCTACAATTTTCAATTAAATATTTTAAGTAACTGGTCTCTTAATAGATTCTCAAACAAAACATTTTTAATCTTCAAATTTTGATAGTCATACCAAACTTATACTGTTGTTTAGATCGTTTCGTTCAATTTACTATATAAATTTTGCTAATTTGTTGTCATTTCCGGAACACTTCAACTTTAATTTAAAGTGGAAATGATGAAATTGCAATTAATATAAAGATATTTTTAATAAAATCAAGCGTTTTATTTTATTTATCATCTTTATTGTTATTTATTTATTATTATTATTATTGAATATGAGTATTGCAAACACAATCGCTCCGTATATAAGTCTTATGTGAACTACAAAATATTTTTCATAATTTATGTAATATCTAAAAGAATAATTCAACAAAAATTTCTCAGATTCAGCATAAAATTCAGTTTTTAATTTTGCTTTCAAAAGGATTGAAATGAAATCAATAATAATATTTTGTTCCGGCCTATAAATATACTTCAAAAATTATGAAGTCTAAATTTAATGCAGTAAGGTATCATATTCTGAGAAATATTCTGGATACACAAAATTTTAAATAAATTACTGAATGTTTCTATTTTCCACGATCAACTAAGACTTATTTATGAAGTTTTGAATGTTAAAAATTTAGAAAAACTGAACATTTTCATAATCTTAGGCCAACTAATCTTGAGAAACCTGCTCGCTGATTGGCGTATTTTCTTTGAAACGATCGATGGAAAATCTAAAATTATCCTTTTTTCATTGAAGAGTTATATTCAAATTTTCATAAATCAGTCAGTTTAAGTGATTGATTTAGTTGATTGGAAATTCACTCTTTTTATTTCAAATATTCGTCTTTCAAGAACATTTTGTTAATCTTTATTTCCACAGCTGAAGCCTTATGTAAAATTAAAAATTCGTTATTTATTAGAGCATTTATTGAATCAAGTTATATAAAATATCATCATTTTCCATTTAGATCATTTTAGCAGATCTGTGTCTTACTAAAGGTTTACAAATTAGCTGTGTGGCCCTGATTTGAATGGATATCCTGTTCATATTAAACAAAACTTGCCTTAAAATAAAACTGATTTATTGGATTAATAATATAGAGAGTGTAAAAGATCATAAAATAATTTTTCTTGAATTTATTTTTTAGAAAAAATAATATTTCATATTTGTTTCATTTCCTACAGACACGTGCTGAAAATTATATTTTTGCAGATTTCATTTCCAAAAAGATTTAATTTATTTTTTATTGGAGTTTTAATCAATGTGATGGCAGCACTTTGAAAAAAGCTAATTTTTTCCCATGAATGCGAAACGAGCTCGTGCAGCTTAAATTTTATTTTTATTTTGTACGAAAAAAATTGTTGAAAAATATAGTTAAAATATTTATTTAAAAATTCATTAAAAATTGAAATTTAATTTTAAGTTTAAAACATTGGTATCATTTAAGAGATAAATTTTTGATCTTTAACTTCATGTAAAAATCGTTTTTGTGCGGTAATATTTTCTGAAGTTATAGCAGAAACACGCCAAAATTTCTTTTAATTTTTAAATAAATAAAATTCTAATTAAAAATTCGAAAAAATAACCCCCAGGTGCACATTCCCGGCCTCCAAGGTATACATGTGCCAAATGTGGTAGCTGTAGGTTGAATGGTCTGACCTGTAGAGCGTCAATACACACACACACTAACACATTGAGCCTTATTATAAGTATAGATATAGATAACTTTCCTTTAAGTAAATAATTTCCTTGACTTTTTTTTTTCAATTTTCCATTTTTTCCCTTCTTTCTTAATTAAACAAAAATAACTATGTGGATGAAATTAAGCATAGTAATTCGTTTGGGACCCTAAAAAAGATGAATGTGTATAGATTTATATAGTTCATGAATATATAGTTGCATAGTTGCAACATAGAATAAATATATAGTTGCAACATATAATTATATAGTTGCATAGTTGCATGAATGTGTATGCAACTATTTCAGTTTCTAGATTCAAATTGAAATTCTGTAGCTTTTCAATACCAGTTTATATTTTTATACTAATGTACTAATATATACTAATGTTTATATTTTTGCTTCCAGTTTCCACCTTCACAATATTAAGCAAACCTGTCCTCACTCGAGATGGATCGGATTCTGAGCCCATATTTCGAAATTCCATTTCATTAAGGGGTGTGACGCGGAACGATGAGCACATTTGACCTTGGATTTCTCGCATTAGATACTTTTTAGTTCCATTTTTTTTACGTGTATGTGAGTGTTATGTCATTTCTGACAGCATTTTATTCTAACTGAATATTTCGTATTGATATAGCTAGTTCAAGTGGTGCAAAGTGCTTTCAGGAGCGGTACGAAGAAAATTTTATATATCATTAAATACTATGACCAAGAAGCAGAAAACGGGGAATTATTTATTCTTTTCACACGTTCTTCGAAACGAGCCAGTCAAATTGCTGACGTTTCTATTAGCACCGACTTCATACCGATAGACAAAACATCCGACGAGAAGCAAGAGATGAACTTTATCAAACTTTTGTTTCACTTCGGAAAAAAAAGTGAAAAGGGATGTTCTTGAAAAAACATAAATTGACGAATTCGAGGCGCAACTGTGCAGTGCACAAAAACTGCCCAACGTAACTCGCAACGTTGAAAAAATGTGTTTGTTGCCCGTTGCATAGAATGAATAGCAAATCAAATAAATTAAAAATTAATTTTTAATAATAATATGATTTCTTAAAACCGGTTTTCTTAATTTAAAAACCGGTTTTCGAATGTGACAAATTTACTTTAAAAAACCGGTTTTACAAAATCGGGTTTGAAAACCGTCAAACCCTACTTTGAACAAATAAAAATAAGACAATATTTTAAAAAAGCAATTTGTATATTTTTGATACTTTTTCTTCATTGTTAAATTTTTCTTATTCATTGAATATTGTCTTTTTCTATAATTACCATTATTGGAAACTATCATTTTTTTATAATATTCTAAAATTGCATCACCAATGGTGATATGAAAGGAGATGTATGAGCCTTATGTGATTATTTGTTGTCTTAAGTTTAAGCATTCTGAAGAAACCGCAAAATATAAGCAACGGGGTGCCATCCCCAAAACGTTCCCTATACTGTCTAATGAAGGTGTTACCCCAAAGAACCCCGTACATGTATGCATTTTCCTGTTACATGTATGCATTATCCCAAAGAACGCCGTATTATATGCATTATTGCATTCTCCCCAAAACGCCGTACATGTATGCATTTTCCTGTCACATGTATGCATTATCCCAAAAAACGCCGTACATGTATGCCTTTTCCTGTTACATGTATACATTATCCCAAAAAACGCCGTAAATGTATGCATTTTCCAGTTACCAATCTTACCATGCCCTTCGGATACTATCTTACCTCGGGTAACCTTAAGGAGAAATTTAAAGTTATTTTTAAGGTAGATAATACGCGCCTACATATATCACATATCATTCCAGAAAATTTAATTAAGAGAGCTGGATTAATATAGAAGCGCATATAGCTTTCCATATAACATTTTTAAATTCAATAACAATAGTGAGCAAGTGCCATATAGTGTCTCTGATATGCAAGCATTCAAAACACGCTACTACTTCCCACACTTCTAATAGCTTACTAGATGTATACGGAATTTATCAAAATCTTTACTTAAACGGAAGAGGAACCTGAAAATGATAAATCCTAATAAATCTTAGTCTAAAAAAAAGACTAAATCTAACATGGTAAGAAAACATTCCACTCCAAATCTAGCTACCCGAATGAAGCTTCATTTTCTTCTCGAAACTTTATTCTCGAATTTCCCGTGGGAACAAACGGATTTAGAGCGGCCTGTATAAACTGAAAATCTTCGATAGAAGCGACTAATATTAAATTTAGTCAAAAGAAGTCCCTTGAGAGCTAAGGATATCCTAAGAAATTACTTCTATAAATATACAAAGATATTGCGATTTATTATTCCCCAGAAATTACGATCTGCCTTTTTTACTGCAGGAAATGGAGGCAGATTTAAATTAGTGTTGAGGTTTGTATTAAGAGATTACCAGAAATGACACTAAAAAGTGTAATTTTCATTATAATCATCACTAAGCTATTAAAAAGGCACTAAGAATTTTTTTGAATAGATGAAACCCTACCAACCTCAGATGATTTGAGTTTTTTTTTTTTTAAATTAACAGTATTATATTGTAACAAGCTTTATTTATATGCATACATCTCTAATATTAGACAATTATTCTCCGACAAATTATCTTTGTCGGAGAATTATTTTCTTATAATTGCAAGCGGACCTGATTTTATTCCTGAGTTTTTTCATTTTATTAAAGTTGTAAATTGAAATAGACATCTGATTATGCATCCTTCTGTACCAAGTAGGCAAAAATAACTAATAGAAAAAACGGAATTTAATTTGAAAAAAATCCCACAGAAAAAAGATATTTTGTTGTAGAGGACTTATTCTGTATATTATCACAGAGGCCTTAAAGTAATAACAAAATAAATAAGAGTTACAAAGCAACAGTGAATTCACCACCTTTGAATTAAGATATAACATATTGTAATCAATTAATAATTTGCCAAAGTAAAGTACGATTCCATTAATAGATTAAATGATTAAATGTTATGTCTTCAGAACAAGTACTTAATTTAGAAAAAGGGATTGAAATTAATATAAATTTTATAGGAAGCCAAATAGAACAAACTATCTTTAAAGCTTGGATCAGAATATATCTGAAGAGACCGAAAATAGTACAGATATGAAAACATTAAAATATTAAGTCCAATTAAATCAATTAATCTTAATAAATTATCACAATTCATTCTTAGTTTCGTTTCGTATAAAGAGTGACTAAACCGATGTTTTCAGGTTTACAGTTACTTAACTAATTGACTGTATAATTTTAAAGTTAATTAATGCTTCTTCATTCATAGGAATAAGGGTAGAAATACTACTGTGTGGTGGTATGTAGATCTGTGCAGGAAGCAACAGGACGAATGTTGTTGGAAACATTTCTTTATTTATCAGAACAGTTTATCATAATACCAAAATATCATACAACTGAAAAAGGAAAACATATTCAATACTTGTTTAGATTAATAACTTTGAGAGCGACTGAGCTTATGAATACTTAATGAGACTTGGCACGTCACTCAAGGGCACATAAAATGGTATCAGAAAAAGAGAACAGACAGTTTTGGTTTCGGTTCACAAACTTACGAACCAAGAAATGCATGAAGTACGATAAATTACTTCGTGCTTAATTAAAATACAGAAATACAACAACAACTTGAAATTCACTATATAGAATACCTTAATATTTAAAAAATATATTATTACGCACTTTCGTTATATGATTGAGATCAAATAACAAAACAATACAGATATTTCAATATGTAAACTAGCAACGATGAATAGGCTATAAAAATAGAAGTAACTTAGAAATTATTAAATATTAAATAGTATGAAAACATTTCACAGAAGAAGAAGCATTTTGGTGTATTCAAATATGAAAGAATGTTGTTAGAATGTATTTCAACGAAACAAATGCTAGATACTATTGAAGTTAAACAACAACAAAAAAAAATTACAAGTGTTATGAGACTTGTCTGAGAACTGGTACGGACAGGAACTACCAAAACAAAACTGATGAATTTTTCCGTGCTGTAAATTTGAAAAACAGAAAACACACTTTCTTTACTGGATTTAAATGAAGATTTTTTCTGGAGATGCGCAAATAATAAATTATACTCGGTACAGGGGCAGACGTCCCTGAATACTCCTTACTGAATACTAAAACTGAATTCTGGAATACTCCTTAGGACATCAAGGAAGCGAAGATGGCAGACTCTGATTCATTTTTGAGGACTGATGTCTGGAACACAATGATGGACAGTTCTCGGGATGAGAAAACTGATGACACGTTTCATAATTTGCTGAGGATGGGAAAATTTTCTTGCGATTTCACTTTCGTTTCATCATTTCACTGGAACACAATGATGAACCATTCCCGGGATGGGAAAAATTATTTTGTGTCAGGACGACATGTTTCACCGTTTCCATCAAAAATTCATCGTCGGGACGACTTCATTTTCATTTCATCAGAAATTCTTTTACGTTGGGCGCCAATGTGTTGGAATGTAGATTATTATGATCCGTGCAGGAAGCAACAGGACGAATGGTTTTAGTAACATTTCTTTTAATAATCACATTCACACATTGAACAAACACAAAGGCAAGACATTCACGCGTGCGGCTTCACAGTTCAGCATCACATATCATTCTAATTACAATCGCAATGCACTCTGGGATGACATATGGGATCATATGGGATGGTCTAATCAGGCATCGCCATCTAGTATCCAAAAGAGAAGATAAGAGTAATGCAACTGCTACAACTGGTGAAAATATCAGCCATTGGCTATTATAAGTAAAATATATTTATGGAACGCTGAAAATAGTTTGATTTTCAGGGCAACATTGCTTTTAGCCAGCTTTAAAATATTATAAATCTTTGTCAATTTTTCTTTTTTTCTCTTTTCTTTTTTGATATTAATTTATATTTCAACTGGCTAAAAGTCGCTAAAAGTCACTTTTTTAAAAAAATCTCTTTAAAGTTTATTAAATCAGCCTCATTAACATTTTTTGTTTTTATGTTGTTTATTAAATTCTACACACCTTTCTGTTTAATTTTTAGCGCAATATTAAAGCATTTTAGATTTAAAATTCTCTTATGAATATGATTCGATATTATATATTGAAAATTAATCAGTTTCTAGAATCCGTAGCTATTTAGAAATGATAGCTTTCAGTTGAGTTTCTTTATTTAGGAAACTCAATTGCCTATTCGCATATACAGTAAAATAAAATTTTATCTTTAAAATTTAAATTCATCCTTTTTTAAAATTTAGCAACAGACTTCCTGAATCACCATTATAAATAATTTCTGTAAAAAATAATTCAGTTATAGTTAGAAACATATAGAGAAAAAAAATTGAAAATTTTCCACACTTTCTATAGAAATATTTACAGGGAGGGTGTTGAGAAATTCATAGGTCAAACTTTAAGGATAAGTAAAATACATATAAAGAAGCATTTTTTATATAGCAAAGTGTACTCAGAAATGAAAAGTTTAAGCTGTAAATATTAAGCAAGAAATGCTGTGGAAATAAATAAAAAAATCCTTTATTTACATAATATTTCTAGAGCAGACGATATATAAGTTTAATGAAGTAGTTTAAATAAAGATGAATTTTGGAGAAAAAATATTTAACAGTGATGGAGATCTGCTTTCAATTTTCAAATCGTCTGCAAAACAATTTAATTGAGTTTGAATGGCATTACACGATTTTAAAACAATTTGCGGTTCAGAAATATTTTTTTATGATTACACAGAAATTAAACAAAATTTCTTAGCGTGAAATGGTGGAAAAAAATAACACGATAAAACATTGAAAACAATTTAAATTTGAGGGTAACAATGTCACTTCTAAAAATTAAACAAAACAATATTTCAAAAAATTACCAAAACATGGGAAAAATTTCTTACGACTATTAAAATGATATAATTTAAAAGAAGATTTTTAAGATTTTGAAACAATATAAAATTTATTTTTCGACATTAATATTTTTGGAGTGTATAATGGTAAGTATTTCTAACTTCAGTTGAATTCTCAATTAATTAAAATTCTAATTATAAAATCGCTCCGACCTTCACATAGTATGTTCCAAAAGATAACATCTCCAAGCTATACTCTAAAATTAATTGCTCAAAAAAATGAAATGACTTGTAAATATACAGAAGCACATCCATCTTTAATATTAATAGAAATAGAAATATAAGCTACTATCAGTGTTCTTAATTCCTATTATTGATATTTAATCGTCACTGATGTTAAAAGAAGCAAGTTATTAATAAAATTAACAGAACTTTTACATTATCGATTATCTATAAAACTCGTGATTCATATGAATAATAAACGATTATTCACCTTGACCTATCTTATTAATTAATTTCTTTTAATTTCATTTACTAATGAAAATGGCATAAAATTAATTTGTAACAAATAACATTACAGAAAGTGTTTAAATATTTCATTATTAATCGAAACATGTAAAAGCGTACTTGAAGAAGAACCCCCCCCCCCCCCCCGGTCCAACAAATACGACTTATACGATTTATAATCATAATAAAATAGAATTTTTTGAAGAATAAGTTCCTAAAAAGTTTTATTATTATATTGCAGGTTTAAAAATCGTAACAATTTACACGAAAAAAATTGCAAGAGTTGTATACGGCGAAACTATCAGTGATCTAAAACATAATTCAATATAAAAATTATGAATAAAGTGAAAGAGAAAATGAAGATTTGTTAAAATTTTATTTATGAAAGAAAAAAAGAACAATTTTTTTTCTTCCTCATAAACCATCTGGTGATATTTTTTAAATCATAATTCTTAATATATTTAGTAAAATTAATCATTATTTCGTTCTTTCAAAAGAAAGTGGTCTTATTCTTTCCATCTCTCCACCTTATTTTTTCCAAATTCACCCCCAACCAGAGCCAAAAGTCACACAAGAAAGCAATAAAAAATACTACTCTAAATTAAACGTAATCTATAAAATTATTTTAATCTTTTTAATCTAAGAATTTTACCCTCACATTTATAAGAGTGCAAATCAAACTATTCTGCTTTGTTCAATTTTTTTAACCATTGAAAAAATATTGATTATAATTTGGAAATATGATGCGTGTTCATTCACCATGAAATTTAATAATTCAATTTGTAAAATACATCATATTTGATTCTCGAAAAATGATTAGTTATAACCTTTCTTTCTTAAATGAGGCGAAAATGGTCACTCTATGAATATACTTCAGTATTTGTATTTTAGAATGCCTTCTTTTAGTCAGTGGAAGATAAAAAGAAATTGTAATGTTCTTTTTTTTAATTTATAACCGGCAAATCTCATTTGTTAAGGTTATAATCCACTTTCTGCGACATAAATGGAAATTAGATTTCCATTTCGCTTAACACAGTTTATCAAGTCAGAATATTTTTTTTCTAGATCATTAAGTCGTAAGAATAAATTTGTATTCGTCTCCATTGGTTAAGACACATTTCTGCCTAGCAATTTGAATTAGAAAAATAAGAATAAGTTCATCGAAAAGCGTATATTCCCCAGTATGTGCGAATGAACCTAAGCTGAAGTGCGTTTAGTGATAATTTTTTTCATAAAAAAGTTTAGAACTAAAAAAAGATTTCCTGAAATTTTATACATGGATAAGTGTATGAGGAAAAATAATTCTTTTGAGATTCGCATTATTCATTATTATTTATCAAAGCATATTAAAATAAATGTTGCGAAATGTAATGATTTTTATTGAATACTGTAATGATACATATTACATATTGAATACTGTAATGATACATACAAAAAGCAGAAAACATTTAAATACCTACTAATTTCATTAATCATTACTATATATTTTTAAAAATACATATCATTCATTCTATTAAATAAAAAAAAGATTTAAGACAAGTATTTCTTAAATCAATATACTGCTTAAAAACGAAGTTTTACTTCCGAAAGAATGTTAAGAAAACCTTGAAAGCAGGATTGAAGAACGTTGATGTTTTATGCAAATCTTGTTAGAATATTATTTTTGAATATTATAGAAGGTTTCATATATTAAAAAGCATACGTCAGAAGTATTTTATTAAAGTAATGCGAAGTTACCCTCCGTTTCTTAAGAAAATACGGATTTACTTAAATCCGAAGATAAGAAAAAAAAAAGCTTCAAGGTTTTTTTTTTTTTTTTTTTATTTTTACGTTATGCTGGATTTTGATATCCCAAGAAATTTGATGAGCAAGAAAAAATATATCCGATTCACTACTTTCTTGCATGTTCATTGCTTTGTTCAGTGGAATTTTTCTAGGATTTAACGGGATGAGTACAAAGCTATAAAATAACTTCTCTTGTTTGTAGGCATTTGCAATTCACAGTAATGAAATTAATTAAACATAATTTCACATATAAACTGTTGTAGACAAAAGCCAAACGAATTGTAAAAAAAAAATCTCCCAAAAAATCCACAGAAAAAAATGTGAGAAATGCCTTAGATAAAAAATACAAAAATCACTGATAATGAATTCATTTTGTATAAAAATTCCGATTTTCAATCAAATTTAAGATTTCTATGCTGTATGAGGTAAAACATTGAAATAATGACTTAACCATATTCAAGGAAAAATGTATTAAACATTTCATTAATTTTTCGAGTGTGAAATATGCCCATATAGAAATAAACTCTTTTATTAATCAACATTAGAATTACATTTTTAATGTAATAATGTAGTGATGTATAAAATACAACATCGGCAACCTACTTTTGTTGTTGTTGTTGTTGTAGTTGCCGAATCCATCTTTTTTACAGGCTTTATCTGAAATTTGGATTTATTCCGTTTATTGATTTTTATTGAAATGCCTAAATATGGTTAAAATTATAACTACTTTGTATTTCTAATAATCCAAAATCTTTATGTAACTTCTAATATAATTTCTTTCAATTTTATTATAATATTTCAATAATTGAAACTATTTTTATTTATCAATGTTCGATAGTTAGATCGATAGTTCGATAGTTTCGTTAGTTTGTAGTTAAAAAAAAAGCCCATTAAAATCTTTACTCACATTTTTTTATAGTTTTATATACATTTTCACTTAATACAGTGGCTCAAACAATTTATAAGTTTTTACAAATTTCAAACACTTTTTCAGAATTTACAAGCTGATAAATGGTTTCTCTCTAACAATTCAAATTTTATATCCAGTTTGACTAATTACATTTTGCGCAGTTTCAGAACTTGCACTTCTGTCTATGATTTGAGAAATTTTCTGCAGTAAGTTCGATGAATCGTATGATCGCAACAATCTAAAGGAAAGTGTTAAAAATTTGGCTTTAGATTGAAATTTCCTTTACCAGCAGGACAACAACCTCAAACACACTGCACATAACGTCAAAATGTTGTACCTTTTTCATTGTAAACAGCAGTTACACACACCACCACAGTACCCGACATCAATGCCATTGAATATATGTGGGCCATACTCAAACAGTGGTTCAAAAACACAAAATTAAAAACAAAACCCATTTAAAAAAAGCGTTGCCAGAAGAATGGAATAAAAATATCTTCATATACCATAAAAAATTTGTCGAATTTGTACCACGGCGTTTAGAGACAACTAAAAAGGCCAAAAGACATGCAAATAAATACTGAAACTTTCTTTCTATGCGAAGTATTACAAAATTTCGTTGGTATATTCTCAATTATTTTCACACAAAAATTTGCATATGTTTATTTAAACTGCTACTAAAACTTTTCAATTTAGTAATTTTTCGTTTATTTATCCTTGTTTTTACCTTAAATTAAACCATTTGTTACGTGTAAAAATAAAAACGTGTTTGCACTTCTCGGTAATGTGTTATTTATATTAGAAGTCGGATTTATCAAGTAAAAGTAAG
>JAPMOR010078939.1:0-10922 GCA_026543865.1 Argiope aurantia
ATAAAAAGAAAAGTTGCATTTTTATTTCCTTTGCCACCGAGATTAACCCGACTGATCATATTGAACAATAGCCAAAAGATTTATTACTACTATTATTGGCTTGTAACATGGGACGAAAGGCCCACTACGAGATTAACTTATCCTATATATCTACTATATTAGCATGCGAAATGTTTCGGTCCTTTTATCAGTATCAATACTTCCTTTTTTTCAGAGTTAAACATTTGCTTCCTATCTATGAGTATCTTCATCTTAAACACAAAAATTAATTTTCTAAGTGAATACAAAACTTGATCTTTCGTCATGAAGTCCGTCCCACCTCAGCCCCAATTCTTTTTCTCCCGAAAAATCAAACTCTTGTCTCGGACTTCATCTATCCTATAATCAATGGGTGATGCAGTTAAATCTTTTATTTAAACAGCCACTCGTTTCGTTACAAAAATATTTCGTTTTCCTCCTTCGTATTGATTATACATACCGGTTGAAATGAGTCCGCAATTTTCAACATAAAAAGTTAAATTAAAATCTCTTCAATTATCTACTACATCACAGACAGCCAACATGATCATGAAATGATCAACGGAAATGGAAAAAGACAAAAACATGAAAAGAGGAGACATGAATGAATCAACAAACAAGATAAATGCAGACCATATCGTATACTGCACTCACAAATGAGTGACTTATCAGCAAGCAAAAGCAACTCTTCGATGGAATTCAGAGATGTAAGAGCTGCAGTTAGAATTGACCTGGTTTGAAGCGCAGCTAATCCATGCATTTTCACTCATAGGTATCTAAAGTTCTATTTCACAGTATCCTATCAATACATATAAGTGGCATAGAGTGGGTTTCAGCACCCAAGCACCCATCCCCTTAAAGGTTTTTAATCGAAAAGGTACCAAATTTTACAACTACCTTCACAGTTTCATTGTAAATTCGTCTTTATTTTAGCTTCTTATCGTTCCAAGGTCGGAAAATTTTTCCAGGAAATTTTCTTTACAAGAGTTATGAGGACATTTTTTTTTATCCCATTCTAAATAAAGCAAAACCCAAAACCAACTTTTCATTTTATAAGGGAAAAAAGAAAATGTTTCTGGAATTCAAAAAAAAATTAATGAAACAGAATGGAAGACTTCACTGTGTGAAATAACCTTAAAAACACCAGTGACACCAACAGAATTCTCTTCTCATTCTGAAGTTTGGTTTGGTTTGGTTTAGTTATATTAACGTCCCGTTTGAAGCAACACTTGGGCTATTTTGGGACGGACCTCATAATTTAATGACGAGGACGACACCTGAGCTGGCACCCCCCTCTCCACACCAAACCACACCAGCGGGAGGACGTTTGGTCAGGACGGATTTAACGTGCAACTGGCCCCCTTACACGACGGTTCTTCGGTGGAATCGGGTCTCGAACCTGAAACCCTCCGGTTCCGAAGCCGAGACCTTACCACCAGGCCACCGCGGTCCTCTCATTCTGAAGAGAATTTTAAAGAAAACTGTGCGGTTCAAAATCTGATGATTCTCATGTATTCATTCATTCTTCTTTACTTAATGTGAGCAATACGCAAAACTTCAGTGAAAGAATTGCAGATATCGGTAAAAAGCGAAACGAATGCAAATAAATATCTTTCTGGTTTAATGTTCTTAAGGTATAAAAGAAATAATTTATTTTCTGTGAAGATTTTGCATTTAAAACTACAATTCATTAATTTTGAAATTTCAAAATTTGCTGTGATCGTAAGCATAAATCTTTTGCATTCATTACACACCACACTTCTTAGCGAATTAAAACGAAATTTAGCATTTATGGTCTTTAGCACTAGAAGCTAAAGAACATATAGATTTAACGTTAGCATTTGAACAATTACAAGTTTCTACATTCATTCCTGTAGAACTGGGAAATAAAGTTTCAAAGATTTCTTTTTTCCGTCATAGCATGTGAACAACATCGACCCAATATCATTTTTATACCATCTAGAAATTCAAGAAATCGGCTTTTTAGTGACGCTAATATCATTGCCACACAATTTTTCAATGATTTTTAACTAATTTTTCAAATTTAATTAAAACATAACTTTCGTCGATTCCTTTTTTTTTTTTTAATCCGTACAATAAACTTTTCAGGTACACGCTTTTCCTTTTACTTACATACATACAAAGAAAATAGGGACATGTTTTTGCCTAAAGAAGGTATTTAAATTCCAACAAGACGGGCGTTAAAACGGGAATTAGATAAAGTGGCTTTAATGTCAACCCAAGATGATCCCAACATTTTTGTGTGGGCGGAAAAGGAGGAAGACGACATTTGATATGTAATTGAACTAAATCAAAATTTATTACAATTTTAATTATTTATATCAAAAATAATGAAAAGGAATTTTCAAAAGAACAGCCAGAAGAGATTTTACTGTAACCTTTTTTTTTATTTTTATATATTTATTTTGTTTTCTATCTATATTAGTTATATGCGTTTCTTTCCCCTTGAATTTATTTGTAAGGCTATTTTCTCTTCATGGAATCCAACTCAATATTAAACGTAATACAGTACACTCTCGAGTATGCGGTTCGCGACTACCCGGCTTCAGTACTATCTGGCCTAGTCTTTTAAAAACTGTAAATTTTGACTATTATCTTAGGGTTACCTTTTTATATGTGTGTATCATTTATCAGTGGAAAAATAAAATTAATTTGAATTAATTTTCTTCAGAACTGGTCAGCCTATAAAAAATTTTTTTCCCGTTGCTTCTTACTTCTGAAGTTTAATAAAGACCTTTTTTCTAACGTTATTTCATGCCGAGAATTTAATTTAAAAACTTCCATAAATAACGGGAACAAATTCGTGAAGTTAAAAAAAAGCCAGTTCTGTAGTTAGAAGTAAAATTAAAATAAAAAAATTTTAGTTGAAGCATTTTCTAAAAGTACTTTTTTAAACAGCACGAGACAATATATCGCATTGTTTCAAAGTTTTACAAAACTCATCAAAAGAAGAATCTTATTCACTGAACTGCTTATAAAATTTTTTAGTTTAAAAGAAAAGCAAAGAAATTTTTTTTTCTTTTATCATGACTTTAACAGAAGTAAAAATAACGCGACCTGACGATTTGAAGAAGCAATGACATTGCTTTTAATTTTATCATAATAAAAATAATTGCTATAAATTGCTTCCAAAATTAATTTTTAAGAAATTAATAAAAGAAAAAAAATATATTCATTTATACAAAGGTTTTATAATTGAAAAATTATTTTTAAGCCTTTAAAGCGGCGTTAAGATACTTTTTGTGCGATAATAGGCTTTGATGTTCTGATGAAAACAAGTTAGAATTCTGTTTTTATTTTTTAATTAAACTTTGAATTAAACTTTTGAAAAATCAGCGTTTAGTCAGCCTCTAATAGCAAAAAAAAAACATTAAATTTCATGCTTCTAACTTTAATGTTTTATGCAGCGATTCTCTGCCAATCAGGACAAACCTTTACATATAAAGAGATTTCATTGGAAGCAAAATTTGTATAAGAATTATAACATGAGAAAAGCAATAGTCATTATAGAATAATAAAATCCGGACCCCGAAAAATAAAAGTTTTGAATATAAAATTGAATAAAATTATTCAATGAACTGCTTGAAAATATAAATTACGTTTAAATTAATGTAATGAAAACACTTTTTTCTTTTATCACGATTTTAACAGTGGTAAAATAACGTGACTCAATGAATCAAAGAAGCTGCTTCATTTCGTTTGTTTTGAATTTCATTACAATAAAAATCCCTGCTATAAATTATGTCCAAAACTAATTTTTTTTGAAGTACTAAAAAACTGAAAGGGGAAAAAATGCATTTATTCAAACAAAATTGGTATAATAGAAAAGCTCTTTAAAAAAAAAACTTTTTAAATGGTGTAAACAATTTTGCACGATGATGTTTTGATGTTACGGCGACGAAGTATTAAAATTTTGTTTTTATTTTTTTTAATTAAACTTCTAAACTTTTGAAATATCGGTTCTTAGTGAGCCTCAAATACCCAAGAAATAACTTTCCAAATTTCATGTTCCAGACTTCAATGGTTTATGCTGTGTATTGCTGTCTCAATCCTGTCCAACCTTTAAATGCAAAGGGAGATTTCATTGAGAGGGAAATTCAATGAGTTATAAAAAGGAGGAAAAAAAATCCCTATAAAATTATAGTATTTAAACCATGAATAATAAAAGCTTTGAATTTTTTTTATTATTATTATTATTTTATTAACAATTTTAAGTACCAGAAATAGCAGGGGGGGTTCCCTTTTTTTTCCCCCTTTCGGTAGAAACTAAAATTTGACGAGACTAATCCAACAAATAATAATTTTCAAATGGATGGGTCATTTAAAAAGTACACCGTGAGTGAAATCAAGATCATTGAAAATTTATTTAAATTTCTAGTTAGAATCTCGTCCTGCTAGAATTTACGTGATCGACTCACATAATTAACAACGCAATTCATTACATTTCAGCACAGTGTATTAAAATCTCTCTAATAAGTCGTTCAAGGGATTGCCCCGAAACAACATAGTACACAGTTGGGTGATCGAGTGCTGCAAGTGTTTTTACAGCATATTCTATCACGTTCGATATATCTCTTTGGCGCACTCTATTCATCCCGCTGTCATTTTGTTTTCCGGTAATCAGACCACACAGAAAAGGTTAAACATACACTTGCTAGGCATAACTAGGCATAACATTAAAAATTATCCTAGTGCTTGGGAAATTTAAAAAATATTTTTTTTTCGGATAATTATTCCAGTATTTCAATAAACGGCAACGCACACTGTTAAAAGAACTGGGAGCGGAAAAAAAAAATTCTCATGAGCGTTATCTTAATATTCTTACACCCATGGATCTATTTAAGCCTTGATTCCTAAATCCGAATTCTCCCCTTCTTTAGGTTAATACATCTGATAAACCTTTCCGACTGTGCTCTCAAACTATCGTATTCAGCGTGTGGGGAAACAAAATGAATAAAATGCTGTCTTTGCACTTCTTGAGAAAACTAAGCTTTTTTAAGGACTTTTTAGGCGCTTAAAAATAGTTTTAAAATTTAAACACTTTTCATGACGCTACGCATATGAATCTGGTTTATCACCTATTCCTAATCGGATTTATCCTCTTATCCTTTGTTGGCATGCGTCATCGTAGAAGCACAAGACTTTTGTTATTTTTTACAGCTACATCTCCGGGATTGCGTGATCACTTTTACTTTACTACGAATGGCATCACGCTATCCATTGATTTTGGAAACACTTCTGGTATCCGAACTCCCTTGGAATAAGCGAAATCACGGAATAAAATCCGTCGCGTTTTTATTTCATCCAGAGAGTAGTCAAGGTGCTATTTTTCTTCAATCGCATCTCCGAATTTCATTCGATCTCAGTTGCGAAATGAAATAAAGAGGCGCGGATCATTAGTTCTTTCCGTTACTATTAGTAAAGAAAAATTAAAAACTAGTGACAAAATAATAAGATGAATTATTCTGGAAACGAGCTGTACTTCGAATGTGTTTAAAAGGACTGGGGAAACAAAAGCTGAAGTTTCTCATTGGCAGTATGTAAAAAGAACAAGTGAATGAAGTACCTCTACGCATAGGGCCGCGGTGGCCTGGTGGTACGGTCTCGGCTTCGGAACCGAAGGGTTTCAGGTTCGAGACCCGATTCCACCGAAGAACCGTCGTGTAAGGAGGTCAGTCGCACGTTAAATCCGTCCTGACCAAACGTCCTCCCGCTGGTGTGGTGTGGAGAGGGGGTGCCAGCTCAGGTGTCGTCCTCGTCATCTGACCGATGTTCAAAATTACGAGGTCCGTACCAAAATAGCCCAAGTGTTGCTTTAAACGGGACGTTAATATAACTAAACCAAACCAAAAAAAAACCTCTACGCATATTACGGTTAAGGAAATTTATTTTTCTTTTGAATGTATTTTCATTTAGAAGAATGTCTATGTTCGGAATATATCAGTTACTTTAAAACAGAATCATATTCCCAGGTTATGTAGCTGTTCGAAAGAATGCATTGCCCAGTTTCTGCTGTCATATTTCACAGGCCTGTTGGAAAGGGGTGTCGCAGTTTTAAATATGATTGCAATGTAAGATTTTATCGTTTTAAAAGAAATGATGCAGTTGATAAATAGAAAGTATGATATGCCTCAGTCATTTTTATTTTTAACAAGCCGTCTTTGCCCATCACCAGACTCACTGGAAGTAAAGGTTGCTTGCAATTAAACCTCTTCTGTATATAATCCTATAAAAAAAGTTTATAAGCACAAATTGTGCCAGCCATTGAAACAATGTTGTTTTATAACACATGATCTGTTCATTGCGCGTATGAATCAAGCCCAATGACATCACAAAAAATTTTAAAATGTAAATGCCCAGTTCGTTGATCTTCTAACCGTACGCGAAACTAGAACTTCATTTTTTAATTGTATATATAATACACAAACATTAATTAAACAATTTAAACAATAACAATGAAATAAAACAATAAAAGAAAATCAAGCTACTAAATCTATACTAATAATAAAAATGTGCGTGTGTGCGTGCACGTATGCGCTCTATAAACCAGATCGTTTGACCTAAAGCTACCAAATTTGGCACATATATAATTTGGAGGGTAGGAATGTGCACCTCGGTGTGAGTTTTTTGAAATTTTAT
Source organism: Argiope aurantia (assembly GCA_026543865.1). NCBI lineage: Eukaryota > Metazoa > Arthropoda > Arachnida > Araneae > Araneidae > Argiope > Argiope aurantia. The sequence goes on from JAPMOR010078939.1 coordinate 6,679, forward strand.
GTACAGTTTTTCCACAATAACTTCCAAAAAGTATTATCGAACAAAAATGAATTTTACGCCATTTCAAAATTTTAAAAATGTCTTTTTAATTATATGAATCTAATAATAGTGTGAATTTTGCTGAATTTTGGCAATTTTTTAGAAATACTTTTTGCCTAATTTCCCTCAATAGATTAAACTGTTGCCATGAAGTTCAAACCGCTTTTATTGTGTCAATAACTATCTCATTAAGAGATTTTTTTTCATACTTAAAGAATTAGTTTAAATCCATTAAAGAATCCATTTTGTTTAATATCTGTGCAGTTTATAAAACAGATTTTAAAAAAACTGGAAATGCAATACCCTGAAATTCAGAAGACAGATGACCGGACATTTCAGTTTTTAATAGTGCTCTAATGTCGCCATTAGAAATCTTCATATAGACAGGGAACAGAGCAAATATAGGAAAGTTTAAGTAACACGATTTAAATGTCTGATAATTTGTCAGAATCATGAACATGAAGTTAAGTTGGTAAGATTTAAATAAAATTGAATATAATGAATATTCCTGACAAACTAGATGGTCGCCAAAGGCGACTAGATCTTTCCCGTCGGTGGAGAATTTCCTTATTAGTGTCATGTAACCTTACACTAATAAGGAAATTTAAAAATTTATGAAAATTAGACAATATTGCCTGTAATATTTAAACCATCGTCTTTGAAAAAATAAGTATTTGTATTTCAAACTGGCATATAAAACATTTTTGTGCTGTAATCATTTCAAAAGTTGCGAAATGGTTGATATCCATAGAAAGAGTCCATGTACGCAATGAACAGAACACATGAAGGTAGTTAAAATAATTTTTTGAAATAACTGACAATTTGAAAGAATCAAAAACATAAAATTATATCTAACGACTGAACTGAAATTAAATATAGCAAATATCGCCGGCGAACCACCTGGTCGCCACAGCCCACTAGATCACCCTCAATAGTAAGGGGGGGGGGGGGAACTCAGTGATGTTAGGTGGCCTTACACAAACATGAACAATTTAAAAAACAACAATACATACTATAATCTTCAAACCAGTCTTTGAAAAGATAAGTACTTATATTTTAAGCTGGCATATAAAACACTTTATTGCAATCATTATTTCAGAAGTTACAAGATGAAGTAAAGTTAAAGCCGAGGAAAAATATTAAGGTTTGACATATATTTCAATTAAATATTTTAAGAAATAATTATAAATAATAAATAACAGAATTTTCACAGTTACCTGCAGATGGACCCCAGAATGACGTGTGCACATTTTATGTCGTAAGTAATGTAAAAGCATTTTGTTGAGGAAATTATTAAGACACAGTTTCAGAAAATATTTAATTTTTTAATTCCGGCGAACCAGGTGGTCGCCAAAGGTGGCTAGTGTTTAATAAAACAATGAAAATGTTTTGAATTTCATCGCAACAATACAATCTATTAAACAGAAATACTTTTGAAAAACTGCCAAAATTCAGAAAAAAAATTTGCATAATTAAACTGGCATCCTTAAAAAGACAATTTTTTAAAATTTTAAATGGTCTAATGCTTAGAGTCTGTTTGTTAATTCATCTCTCTCTCTCTCTCTCTTGGCAAACCCTGGGTTATGCTTCACATTACATAGAAAGTCAATGTTAGGCAAAAAAAAATTTCCTTCTTTATAAAGGCGGAAAAGCGCTTATTTCTATGCTTGTCCATTCATAAATGAATTGGTCTCTGGTGCACTCAATTGATAAATTATAAATTACTCCCCTATGCAACCAAATTCTATTACTCTAGATATTAAGCTAATTGAATTAATATTTAATGGATTTTCTGAAGAGAGAGATAGCTTTTCATGGAACGGATGCGTGTCTCATTTCATCACATCTGTCCTCTTGAAAATGTTTACAGAAAATCAATTAGCTCACAAAATAATCCAGAACAATTACTCACGCATAATTAATAATCAATAAGCCAATTAATTCATACACAGCAGAATATGGACAAGACAAAGAGGAATGGCAAATTGTGATACCCTCGCACAGATCCTCTCTCCAGTTCGCTTGAAGCGATATTTTACTCATCATTTAGAAAATGAATGAAAGCTTAATCGAGCTAATGTTTTTCTCTGCGTTTCGGCGACGCTTAAATAAATACTACTTCATATATACAGCATTGCATAAGACTAAAAACGTTCAACGTGTAATATTTTTAACGTAGAAATTATTTTTGTATAAAATAATATTCAATTTATTTTTATGACATGAACTGAGAAATTTAAAAAACAGCGGCTGAGTAGTTCGAAGTCTTAATATCGCCCAGTAAAGACATATCTGCCGGCGTCCTGGCATAGGGGTAGTGCATCTCTCCCATGATCTGGGCGTCCCGGGTTCGAATCCCAGTTCGGGCATAGCTGTTCTTCATCTATGTTCTATCTGTGAGGTGTGTGAATGTGCCCCTCTGTAAAAAGGGATTGTGCAAGCAAATGTGTGAGTTTCATCTTCATATGAGCTATAAGTCAGACTTCTGCCCTCGGGTGCTCAGGGGTCTTTACCCTCAGAAGCTACTGCACCCCCTTTACGTGGTAACGCGGACACGACATCATCATCAAAGAAGTATCTATAAATTTCTTTGTTTTAAAATTATCTACATTAAATATTTTAAAATATTAATAGCTGAAAAATTGAACAAAAATGAATTAATATCGTTGAAAATTTTTAAGATGGTATTTTTTTCGGAATAATTTTTTCCGATTTTTTTTGAGGGGGGGGGCGAAATGTTGGTTAATTTCTCATCATTTGAAACCGCTGAACGACGAACATCTATTCATTTGCTCACATTCCTGCCCACGCTTCAGTGACTGACTTATGCCTGCTTTTATGTGTTCAATCGCTATTTTAAGGCAAATGGAATCCTGGTACAAATATATATATATATTATAATAAAACAAAAAAATTAAAATACTGGTAGTAAAAGTCCAAAGAATATTAATATGTTTAAACACTATTTAATTAATAACGATTGAAAGAAATATCGAGCAGAAACGAAATCAATATCATTAAAATGATAACATTTTGAATTTTAAGAAGGTTCAAAGATCCCCCCCCCTCGAAATAATTTGCCCTACAGTAACTGTGAAAAAAAAAAGGGGCGAAATTTGTGTTGAATTTCTAATGAATCGAATATTTAACATTTGTAGTTTCAATAAAGTTGGAAGCATTCTTTCTCTAGCCTTAAAAAATAAGTATGCTACATCTGATTGAATTGACATGAAAAATGCATTCATTCATTCATTCATTCATTCATACACATACATATCCTCCCGGGTTGGAACCTCGAAATGAGGATGAGAAGCTTCCGGTATGGTGGTTGGTTCTCGCCACCTTGGACGGTATACGAAAATGTGGGGGTCCGGCTCCTCTCATCGAGGATGGGGCGTACTTCCTTAGGGAAAGGTTGTACCGTGGCCGTTGATGGCTCTTAGGACTCAACCACAGTTCTCGCCAGTGTTGCTGTTGCGGCAGAACGGTCATTCAGTTTATTTATCCCTGTGCCTTCGAGGTGAGTAGGAGAGTCAGTGATGACTTACATACATACATACATACATAGTCAGAATGACTTATTTTTAGTAAGATTATAACAGTAAAAATAAATGAAAGTACGACAGTTTAGTTCTTAAGTTGGAATTTTTTGCGCAATATTCAGTGGCATTCATTTAAAATAATTTATATGAAGGCGATAAATAAGATCATTTCTGAATAGATGAGCAGACAGTTCAAACTACCGTTTTAAATATCTATCGATCCCCTTGAATCGGACCATTTAATTGGCAAATGATACAGACACTGGAAATGAATGGACAAATACTGGAAATCAATTGCATGAAAATCAGTCAATGAATCAATTGCATGAGAACTAAAAAATCAGAAAAAACTGGCATAATTTGCAATAAACAAACTCTCTTTTGGATTATAAAAAATTTCTTAAATCCTATATGCACCATTTGACGAATATTCGGCTATTTAGCTCGAAAATAACAGAAATAACCAGGCTAAAGCTAAGAACCGAATGGAAATGGAAGTGATAGAAGGTTGTAGGGTACGTTACTGATTTTATTTAATGACAAAAATCAAAAATTGTCATCACTACTATCTTCCTTAAATTCTTAAAAATTATCAAGTAATTGTCAATTTCAAGGAATAGTTCAAAAGTTTTACTGAGAGTGATACTTTTTAATTAAATTTAG